>JAVXUP010002166.1:0-154739 GCA_033070095.1 Escallonia herrerae | reverse complement strand
CCATTTATGAGGACTCATAGTAGCCCGGTCACTAATGGAATCGATATCACTGAACTGGTCGCTCCTAGAAGAAAATTCGGCAAACTCATTATTGACCTTTGCACGGTCCATCGGATTTGGAAAGAACCTCTTGACGCATTTTTGCCTTTCAAGATAAATCTCGGCATCCTTATGAGGAGGAACACGAGTGGGATCCTCACTAAGCCATTCATCACTATAGTACCTTCATAAACACGTTAAACAAATAAATTAAAAAAAATTCAGATTCACGCTTTACTACTAAAAATTCAGATTTAAACTTTGCTTATAATAGCATGAAAGTTACCTCGGATTCAAAGAATGTGCCATACAATGAAGTGGTGTGTTATTCTTGTTCCAACGATCGACAAGAATGGTATGAACCACGTCATAGAAGCTAGACCATTCGTCCTTCCTCTTCCCCTCCTCTCTATATATTGCACATTTCACCTTTTCAATCATAGTATCCCACAAATCATAAACCAAGTGAAGACAAGGCGTATCCGTATCACATTGTTGAAGCATGTCATAGATAGGAGAAGTAAAAGCAATTATATAGTTGATCTTATCCCACCAAACCTCGTCAAGAACCATATCCCTCACAAATCTTGCCCTTCCAACATCATCCTCTCGATACGACGACCAATCCTCGCTAATCACCATGGTTTGGAGACTTTGCTTCAAGAGTTTGAATCTCCTAAGCATCACAATAACACTAGCAAACCTTGTATCGGCCACCGAAAGCAATTTCATAGTAGAATACTTGTTAAAGATAGCTAAACTCATGGAATGGTTCATGATGAAATTCTTGATTTGCATTACATCGCCATAAACTTCCGTGATCCAAGAGCATTCATCATAAGTTATTTGATTGTTATCCGCATTCTTTGCCGCACAAATATTCTTCAAGGCAAGATTTAATGTATGCACCACACAAGGAGTCCAAAATATAGTAGGGAATTGTGCTTCTATCAATTGTCCGGCCGCCTTGCAATTAGGAGCATTGTCCGTAATTACTTGGACAACATTTTCGGGGCCCATGTCATTAATCACCTCCTTGAACAAAGCGGCAATGGAAAATTTGTCCTTAACTTCCCCCGAGCAGTCCACCGCCCTAAGAAACATAGGCCCACCTTCCGTTACCGCCATGCAATTAATTATCGGCCTCCTTTGTGGGTCGCTCCATCCATCACTCACAAAACTCACGCCCTTTTCCTTCCATGTGGCTCGAATAGGTTGCAACAAATTTTGAATATTTGCCTTCTCCTTTTGTAAAAGAGTTGTCCTCAACAAGTTGTAACCCGGAGGCAAATAACCCACAAGAGAGTTAGAGGCAGCAAATGTATATGACCTCACGTAGTATGGATTCCTAGCTAGGTGAAATGGCAAACCCCCGGAATAATACATCCTAGCAATCTCGGAGTGCAAGCGATCTCGTTTAGTAATATTAAAGCAATCCATGATTGGATTGCTTCCTTCTTGACTTCCACTACCACTCTCACTTGTACCACCCTTTCGTTTCTTAAGGGGAATACCGCTTTGGAAAAATGTGCTTGTTCCACCCAAAGAGCTACTTGGTGGAAAAGCGGAATCCTTGGAGAACTTTGCTTTATTTTCTCAAGCACGTTATCTTCTAATTTCCGCATTTCGTTGATCTTACTAGGTGACACTTTTTTACATGGTTCAATTCCCGTTCCTTTAATCTTCAACAAATGAGACCTAACCCGAGTGTACGAGCTATTAAAAACCTTGCCACATAGATTGCATTGCCATCTCACATTTCCACCCCCTTTACCATCCTTTTCAAGCCTAGTCACATACTTCCACAATGGTTTTGTCTCATCATCACCAACACCAGAACTAGGGGCAGCAATACTATCTGAAGTTGACATATTTGGCTTTAATTTAAGCCTTTAAACCTTTAACACAAAAAAAGAACACACTGTCACAATAAAAAAAAAAGTCACAGCAAAATCAAAAAACATGTGAGAAGTGAAACTATAATTACTTAAAACCACCAAACAATCCACATTCGAGACTTAGCAAGAAACCAAAATAAAAAAAAATTTGACGGGAAACGAAGACAGAAGGAAGTCAGAGACATACCTTCGAAGCAATGCTGCCGGAGGTGAGTAGGGTGGTCGCCAGAGCGCCCCGATGGTTTTCGGTGGTCGCCGGAGGTCCCCGATGGTTTTCGGTGGTCGCGGCTGTTCGGTGAGGTCGTGGGTGGTCGCGGCTATTCGATGGGTGTCGCGGGAAGTCGCCGGTGTCGAGGGAGGTTGCCGACGTCGAGGGAAGTCGCGGCTGCTGCGATCTCTCTTTCTCTGAGTCGTGTGCCCTAATTTGGTTAGTTAAGTTATTTTATGTTTTCAACCCCCCCCCCACAAAGAAGTTTTATGTTTCAACCCCCGAAATATCTTCTACAAATTATGTTTCAGCCTCCGAAGTGTCGGAGCAGCACCCGAGCCGCACCTGAATTTCGGAAAATAAAAAAATAAATGGAAAATAATGGGTGCGCACCTAACACGCACCTGAGGCGCACCCCACCCCAATACTCCTCCCCTTTTGAAGCACCCGTGCTTCATAGGTTAAGGGTAATTATGTAAAATTGTAGGATCTTGTTGTCATGTCCTTTAAAGAGGTTGGAGAAAGTAATTTACTTTTTGCTGCCGATAGTTTGAAGGCCTGGTTTTGGGCTGAAAAATTTGGCTAGGTATAGGTTTTGCACGATATGGTCAGATACACTAGTTGCAACCCTCCTAAACAATACCTTATTAACCAGTTATAGTGCATAAACAGATTAATCAAGTAAATACAATCCAATATTGTTTTCAATGTACTAACTTTTTGCCTAACCGCCCTAAAGAAGGGCAGTTTGCACTTTTCCCTGTCTGCGCTTTTAATGTTCTTCTTATGAAGTCTCTCTCTCTCTCTCTCTCTCTCTCTCTATACTGCTATGAAGCATGGGTGCTTCAAAAGGGGGGAAGTATCGGGGTCGGGTATGCGTCGGGTGCGGGACGGGTGCTAGTTGGGTGTGTATCAGGTGCGGATCCCTTTTTTCCTTTCATTTTCTGAATTTCGGGTGCGGATCGGGTGCGGATTGGATATGGATCAGGTGCGGATCCAACTCATGGGTAAAACATATAAACTAACCTAATCGGGTAGATCAAATTGGGAGACTTTGTGAGAGAGAGAGAGACCAGCGGCGCCTCTTCGCAACCACTCGTGACCACCGGTGATTTCGGCGACCGCCCGTGACACCGACGACCACCCACGACACCAACAACCACCCGCGACTATCGGTGACTACCCTTGACCACCCTCAACCAGCCGCGACAACAAGCGACCACCCACGACCTCTGGCGACCTCCAGCGACCTCCAGCGACCACCCGCGACCTCAGGCGATCTCCGGCGATCACCCGAGAAGACGTCTAGTCACCTTCGGCAGCATTTCTCCAAAGATATGTCTCCTCTTCCTTTCTTCTGTCTTCAAATCTCTCTTTGCTACCTTTTGTGACTTGGATGCGGATTGTCAATTGAAAGTTGGAACCAATTTATACAGTGTTTATTGTTTAACATGTGTCAAAGGCTTAAAGCAGCGGTTCAATGGTTAAAAATTGAGGGAAGTTGAAACCAATTTTGCAAACTTTGATGCTATATTGCCACTTTTGTTATATATATATATATGATCTATTTAGTGGTGGTTATTATGTATTTGATGGTATTGTACTACTGTTGAATGGTTGAATTAAATTGCACTCCGTCTTTTTATACACTTTTTAAGATTCAAATTGCTTAGAAATTTAATACTAATTGTACATAATAAAAAAAATATAAAAAATATTTGTCGTATCCCAGCCGCACCCGTATCTTAAAATTTTCAAAAATGCCGTATCCGCACCCGCACCGGAATCCGTACCTCTTAGCTGTACAGCATGTGTAAATTGATGATAGTTTAGACCATCTATTGATTTAGTTCCAATGCTGAACCCCCCCCCCCCCCCCAAGTGAAACTGAACAAATCAACTGAAGAGGTAATAATGATAAATTTAGTTACGGTGGGGTTGGTGGATGTTGACAATCGTGCTGTCGAGTGGTTACTGAGGTGTTACAGGTGGATATGGTGGTTTTGTTAGGTGGTTATTGTGGTGTTGGTCGGGGCATTAGTGGGTTATGGTGGTGTGGGTGGTTTTACCGGTGGTGTGGATGGAGGGTACGATCGTGTTGGTGGTGGGTTTGGTGTTATGTATGTGGGTTGGAACAGTGGTATTGGCAGGGCGGTTGGTGGGTTATGGTGGTGTGGTAGGAGATCATATAATTAGTAGTAGATTTGGTACCCAAAAAAAGAGAGAAGTAGATCGGCGTGAATGGGAAGCAGATCAGTTTGGTGTTGGCAAGGTGGCAACTGCATCGTTGGCAACGACTTGGGGAGGTCACAGAGAACGACCGCTTTGATGAGGCAGTAACAGCGACTCGACGAGGTGGTGGACAATGGGGAGGGATGGCTTTGGAGCTGGTGGTATGATTAGAGGCAAGGGTTCAATGGTGGCAGGTGAGGTGTTTGGAGCTCCATCATCTATTCATCCATCTTGATCTGTCAGGCAAGCAGGAGGCTATGGAAAGAAAAATAAGGACAAAAATTAATAATTTACACATGCAAGGGCATTTTGGGGAAAAATTGCTAAACGGGCCCCAAAGAGGGGCGGTTACCCAAAAATCGTTGAGAAGAAGCCATCTTAGCCATCTCATGTGCTATGTTGATGGATGAGATACGTCGAGAAAATAGGTTTGGCCATCCATCCATTGCGGAGAGAGACCATTTCACCTTTTTGTTTTGAAGTTCCCACGTGGTCCGCTATATAATGGAGTGAACGTCCCGCGGACCATGAAGCACCGTCCACTCCATTATGTAGCGAACCCGCTACTAATGGAGCATACGACTTCGCTTAAAGAGAAAATAATAGATTTGGGCCGCCCATCTTGATGGCGTGGAAAGCCAAATCGCGTTTAAGTTGCCAACTTTGCTGTCAAACCCACTACATAATGGAATAGACAACGTTTATCAAAATAGCGGATTTGAGCCACCCATCTCGACAGCGTCGACGACAAATCGTGCTTGAGTTGCCAGTGCTGTCACTTTATCAGCTTAATAAGTGTGTGTGTTTAAAGTCATGATAATGGTCCTATGCTGGCAACTTAGGTTAAGTTGCCAGCGCTATCTGACCGTCTATCCACCGCAGATAGACATGCCAGATCTGTTTTAAGCAAACTTTCACCGTCCGTTTCATATTGTAACTGACGAGAATTTTTACTCAAGTTGCCCGGAGAGACGAGTTAGAGGGAAGCATAGACAAATGAGATTGTGGGGGTGGGGGGTTGGGGGGGGGGGTTGTTTAGACTTCACCATCCGCTAAATAACGTACGTACCGGAAGGTGAAAGTTTACCTAAAAAAGTACAGATTTGGCCCATTCATTTGCGATGGATGGACGGCCACATAGCGCTGGCAACTTAAACGAAGTTGCCATGGCTAGCAATTGATTAGCTTCCATATTATTAAAGGCGCAGGCGCACCTAAGGCGCAAAGGGTCCATGGAGCCTTGGCGTAAGGTGCAAGCGCGCGCTTTTTCGAAGTGAGGCGCAAAATAAAAATAAATAAATATTAGTGTATTAAACAAATAAAATTATGTAAAAAAAATTTAGAGCATTGCAAGTTAACAAATTTTGAACACTAAAAAAAGTTTTAGATCCAATGAGAAGTAGTTGATCCTAAGTAAATATGACGACGCTATCCTCATCATTAGTGAAGGCTAAAGCAACAATGTTTACTTCAAAAGAGAAACATACGCTCCTAGTCTAGTAGAGTTTTCTCCTCAATTTCATCTTCTTTGTCTACAAGGTGAAGTGAGGGAATAGATTTACTTAAAAAAGAGTAACAATAGGAGACGGGACGCTAGCACAATTAACAGTAAAACCACAATCAATTGATTAGGGATTTAGATTTTTTTTTGGTGGTTTAGATATTGATTTATTATGTTATGAAGTAAAGAATAAAAATAATGAACAGTTGAGATGATGCCATGATGCAAAACTAAAAAAATTAGGATTTTGAGGCTTTTTTTTCCGTCTCCACCGCCGCCTTGCGCTTGGGCGCCTAGGCGCACAAGGCGTGCGCCTTTCGAAGGGTCTGCGCCTAACCCTAGGGGTGGCATAGGGAGTGCGCCTTACGACTAGGCGTGCCTTTGATAACACTATATATAGGGTCGTGATCCATTACTCGCACTAGCAAGTTGCCAGCATGATTTGGCCGTCCGATACATAATGTAGCGGACGACGAAAAAAATGGCCGTCCATGCTCGCGATATGGCCGTCCACATCTCGGCGTGAACGCCAAATTGCCAGTGTATATATGCGTGTGCGCGCGCGCGGGCGACATCTTCTTTTCTTTTTAAACAAGAAAAGATCATGCCTAACTGACACTCCTTTAAGCGGTTAATGCTTCCCCCCCCCCCCCCCCCCCCCCCAAAAAAAAAAAGGAACTCTTTGAAATAGAAATGTCTAAGTGCTACAAAGTGTAGTGGCTAGACAAAATCTATTTCAGTTCCAAGTTATGTGGGGTTCTATGTTATGCTAAATCTGAGTTCTATTCTAAGTGGAAATTGACAATTGCTGGGTTCTTAGTTATATTTTTTTGCTACATCTACTTTATCACCACCCACTGGCCAACCTAAACGCCATCGTCTTCAGCAGCACTACAACACCATGGTACCCACCACCTCGACCATAACTAAATGACTCCACCATACTCGCCACAGTCAACAACTTTTTAGCAACTAAAAAAAGAGGGAAAAAAATCACTAACACCACTGCAACCCATTTCCATTCATCCAATCACCACTACTAGGGCCGCCCAAGCAGATCATCACTGGCACCACAACCGCCGTCACACCACATTCAGGGCTATCAATCCAATTGGGCGACACCACCGCTATTAGCGCCACTAGCATCACCACTACCAACACCCTATCCCAATCTAGCTCCGTCACCAACTACCACTGATAGCCAACCCTGACGGACAATCACCAACCCTGACAGTAGGCCACCAACCTCGACAGTGGGCCACCGCCCACGACCAACTTCCCGCCACAATCCTCAGTACCACCGATGGTTGACTACAATCCCAGACCAACTTCCACCTTGCTGTTGCAGTACCCACCCGCCGACAATCGACCACTATTCACGGCCAACTTCCATCATCTCGCCACGATACCCGTCACTACACAAACTTACATTTAGATCAGTAAGTTTATAGATCCATATGTAGATTAGTGGAGTTTTGCTGACGGTGGCTCTGGTGGGGGCTCACTGGCAGTGAGAGAGGGGGGATATCCAAAGAGGGAAGGAGAGACCACTCTCATTAAAGCAGACATCCAAAACTAAAGAGAAAAGGAACAAAGAGAAAGAACGGTAAGGGTATTTGTGGAAGAATGCTAACTGCTTCTCTTTGTAGCTGTCACGCGAACTTAAAAAAAAAAGCATCTCAGTCGTCCGATATGTAATGTGGACGGTTGAGATGTGCTGGGTAAATAGCGAAGAATTCAGCACTGGGTATGGATCAGTCCCATATGCATATATAATACATATATAACACCAAACACTGCAAAAAGCCCCCTTTTCCCAGTTGATTGGAAAACCATCCACGTCGCTCAATGGATGGTCCTGAACATATTTTTTTGCCCAAAAAAAAATCACGCCTTTAATATTTACTCACAACATACCCTATTTTTTTAAGCATAAAAATTGTCCAACTGCTACAAAGAGTAGTGGATAGAAACTGTTTTTCGCCAAAGTTTTCCATCACATACTTGATCCACTATTAGTTTTCTGACCAAATCGACCATCTCCGTTAACCTAACGCAAAAATGATGAAAAAAATATCCAAAGCAGATTGACGAAGGTGTTTCTGAGAAGACTGATCCAATTTCCTCCGCCACTTCCACCTTAGTGTCCATCACATCGGCACTGTTGCTGGCATCAACGCCAAAGAACCCACCACCATAGCAATACAGAGGCCATTCTCTCTCTCACTCACTAACAAATGCACCCTAAATGCTAACGCATACACACGCCCCGCACCGAATAGAAAGGAATTGGCCTCAGGTTGGCAATTTATTCTACCAAATAAAAATTGGACAAAGGATGCAGTGATGTTGGCATTGTCTGTGGGTGATAGCTCGACGTCAGAGTCAGTGGCGGCATCGCTTCATCTGTATGGTGATGGTGTGCGTGGGTTTGTGGGTCACTGTTAGAATTTATTGTGGATGGTTTGACGGCGTGGGTTTGGGTTTGGGGTGGCCGAATGATGGTGGTGTTGGTGCTTCAGGCGCTGATGGTTGTGATATTTTATATGAATTTGAAGAAAAATAATGATAAAAAAGGGCAGAAATGGAAAGATACTGCTCCTCTCTGGGGCGGTTTGGCATAAAGAGGTTTAAAAGGGGGTCTGCTCCGTCCATTGGGTGATGTGGACGATGCAAGATCAGCTGGGAGTATAGAGGCTCTTCCAGTGCTGCGTGGATCAGCCTCCACATGCATGCATGCATGCATGTGGATCTGGGATCTTACTTTGTTCATATTTTCTCAAAACGGAGAAAATCTTTCTCCCTCCAATCTAACCTTACCTCCTTCGCAGTGTTATCAAAGGCGCAAGGCGCACTCCTTGCGCCTCACCTAGGGCTAGGTACAGTCCCTTCGAAAAGGTGTTCGCCTAGGCGCAAGGCGGCAGTGGAGGCTCAAAAAAAAGCTAAAAGATCCTAATCTTTGATTTTTGCATCGTGGCATCATCTCAACTGTTTAGAATTTTTTATTCTTTGTTTCATAACATAATTAATCAATATGTAAACCACAAAGTAACTAAAATTCCAAATCCTTAAATAATCTATTCTCTTGTTATTTTTCATTATGCTAGCGTCTTGTGACCTCGTCCCTATTTGTTACTCTATTTTAAATAAATATACTCAATCACTTCACTTTGTAGATGAAGAGGTTGAAATTGAAAAGGAATCTCAACTAAACTTGGGAGCCTATGATTTCCCTTTGAGAAAAACATTGTTGCCTTAGTCTTCACTGATAATAAGCATGAAGTTGTCATATTCTATTAGGATTAACTACTACTTATTGGATTTGAAACTTTTTATAGTGTTGAAAATATGTGTAATTGTCATGTTCTGAATTTTTTTACGTGATTATATTAGTTTAATGCACTAATATATATTTATTTTTATTTCGCGCCTCACTTTGAAAAGGCGCGCGCCTGCGCCTTGCGTTTAGGCTCCAAGGACCCTTTGTGCCTTAGGTGTGCCTGAGCCTATGCTCCTTCGATTCAATGACAAAATTGCTTGCGGGAGATGTAAAGAAAATTACCAACTTGATCCTGATCCAACTAGTCGATCACAGCAATTGGTCGAAAGAATTCGATTGCATTGTAACTACTGTTTGGTGGGTGGGTTAAACAAATTTAATCTTATCTGCTCCAGCCAACCAACATCTTGGAGCTAATGTGGGATCCGCTCATGCATGCATATGTATACTACATACGCTTGCATGCATATCTATATGTATATTTGTATATGCTGTATACATATGCATGCATCCGTACATGTATATGTATGTATGTACGTATGCATATATGCATATGTATGTATGTACATATGCATGTATTTGTGTATATATGTCATAGAGACATATATACACACAGGTACATGCATATGTACATACAGAGAAAATACATACATACATACAGATATGCGTATGTTCTTTTCGCTCTATAGGAAAGTACTGCATTATGCGTTATAAATGGAATTAAAAGTAATGTAGAAAATGTGTCAATTACAGTGTAAGTTGTTTGTCACTGTTTTGATGTGATTCTGCAGCGGTCCCGATGGTGGAGGCCATGGTAGCCCTGGTGCTTGTGGATCAATTAATGGCACAATATGCACAATGCCAGTTGTTCCCTATCAATCCAGCATTCCAAGAACCGATGGATCTACCAAGACTCGAGCCTGTTGGCACCCCCCTCTAAGATATGCAAAGCTGCGTTACTCATTTGTGTAACTGTTTGTCCAACGGGGTACTTTGAATACATGTTTGAAAGTAGTTTTTGTTAATTGAAGAAAAAGATTGTTCCCAGTGTTATATGATTCTGGTTTCATAAAGATATATGGAGATGCTTTTAGTGATTATTTTTTGGCTACAACATCCAAGTCAACTAAGTGGACTTTGCATTTCAGCAAAATGCTCAGTCATTAGTTTAGCTACAATATGTATTTCAATATGTATTGAATGTTTCATGTTTCAGGAAAATACACACTTACGTTTGGGTAGCCCATGTTGTTATGTATATGAATTGAAGTCATGAATTGTATAAACTGTCACAGTGGTTATCCTTTGTTCTTGTAATACTTCCAATCCATTTTTCTTTTTGGACACAAGATTTGGTTGTATGAGGTTGCTTTGTTAAGTGCTAGTCTTGTCCCTATGTTATGTTTCTGCTTGGATACTTGTTGTGTTGAAACAAACATATAGAAAGATGATGGACAAAGCACACACTGCAATTTTGTTCATTACTTGTGTGGTTGACAATTTCACAGTGGTTCCATTGGCAGGAGCCATGGTAGCCTTGGTGCTTGTGGACTTGAGGCCGTTGGCAGCCCTTCTGGATTAGTATTATCTTATCTCTTGTTGGCCATTTAATGTCTTTCCTTTTCATGACTTTGAGGATTAATGTTCCTCTCTTGTTCATGTTCTGGGGCAGAATTTATGCTGCTAAGGTACCTTTTTCACATTTCAATTTATTTTGAAAGTCTGTAATTTTGGCCTTAAAAAAACTAATTTTTGGTCAGCGGTGCGGTCAATTATTTTGCTGCAACCTTCAAGAACTTCATCAATAAAGTGGCGCAATTATTGTACGGCTGAAGTCTTGTCAAGTCTTTTGGTTGTGATGAACTGCAACAGATGTTGGTCCGGGATCAACCGGCTGCACTGGCTTCCCGGATGATGATGGCTTTCTTTCATACGGATTACATTTTATGAAGGTTTCTAATTCAAAAGATGGAGGCCATCGTCATTGACTAGTTTTGAAAATAGTATAACTTAGCCCAAGACAATGTATATCATTTGATAGCAGGATTGTGCAACCTTGCAAAAATTTTCAGTGGTTCCTTCGTAGGTTGACGCCATAACGTTGCATATATCATATATTAGCATTTCCTTGCTCTAGGTCTTGTCACATCTGCTCTCTCTGAACAAATATTCTAACGATATTTCTTTGTGCAACCTTGGTTAACTGCATGGTATAAGTTTCAGATTTTGGAGTGAAAGGCACAGAAGAAGCTTAGACCTTCGAAACATCCCAGAAGCTCTCTTCGCTGCATTTATATGCCTCCTTTATATTTCTTTTCTAATATATTCTTGTCCTTGTAGGCACCAATTAATATTACTCTGTGCATCGACGTAACATATCTATTGTGCTAGTATGCTGAATTGATTTATTTGTTTTTTTTTTTTCCCTTTTGTGTACAAAAGCAAGAACTTCAAGTAAACTAGATAGAAAACACACAGCACCTCAGTTAATTTTACAAACCAAGAAAACAGCTATGCACAAAAGCGTTCTTTGCAATTTCATGCCCCGCGCTAAATAGATTGTCTCCGAGACTTGGCTTATTTTAGAACCTTCACTTCCTATCGATCGAGAATCTCTCCATCTCTTCAGATTTGATCGATTCGTTATAACACATCATATCACTAGTGTTGCACGAAAAATTTTCTCTTGCCCAAAAGGGAGGTAAAAAGGAAGGCAGACCGGTGATTGGCTGAATCATTCTTTTTTCTCTAAATCCTATTCCAGTATGGGTGCTGTTGTGGCCAAAAATTGACCGGGACCGAACAAGCATCGGTTGGTACCAGACGAGCACGTGAGCAGACCTGCAAAGCACAACACGAGCAAACGGTGACTTGCCGGGACCCCGGAGGGGTCTCCGGCGGAGAGTCTCCGATGCTTAAGTCAGTAAGCATCTTTGAGAGAATAGCTGAGAATATTATAGGTCGTCATAACTTACCTTCTTTCCCCTTTTTACTTTCATTTTATAGGCATGTATTGAAGGGTCGGTTACGTCCCCTTAATGGGGAGTTAACAAAATTCATGGGTGATTATTACCCATAATGGGAGAGTGGGAGAGTGGGTCAATGCCACTTCCCACCTCTCCAAGAGTCATGGGGCGGTTTCGAAACTCTCTGGTGGTGACACATGTCGCTCTCCCACGGGTGCATATTTTTATCCATATCATTTGCCCCCCATTCCATGTTCTTTCTGAAAAAGAATGTGGAAGCAGGATAATTGACTTAGCATCGAATTTTAGAATTTATTAAGGGATGCTCCGCGTTAGGAATTTAAATCAAAAGTGATATCTCTCACTCATTGGCAGAGTACAGAAACTTTTGGTTTGGCAAAGGCGGGCTTGTCTATCTAGCCTGCCGGATACAGGCTTAGAAGGGCTCGCCTACTCGATTAGCAGAGTAAAGGCCTTAAACGTGCTCGTCTACTCGGCTGGCTGAGTAGAGAGCATGGATGTAGTCGTCTGCTCAGCTGGTTGAGTAGAGTCTTAAAAGAGCTCATCTGCTGAGCTGCGCGAGCAGCGAGATAGACTAATGCGCTAGTCGTCTCGACCTAGCGAGCAGAGGCTTAGGAGACTTTGAAGGCGCTCGTCTGCTCGGATTGGTGAGATGACTCTAATGTGCTTATCTGCTTAGCCTAGCGAGCAGAGGTACAGAGGTTCGAAAGGCGCTCATCTGCTCGACTTGGAAAGCAGAGAGACTGAGAATAATGTGCTCGTCTGCTCGGCCTGGCAAGCAGAGGCTTAGAGGCTCTAAAGGTGCTCGGCTTGGCGAGTAGAGAGATTGAAAGGCTCTAAAGGTGCTCGTCTGTTCAGATTCGCGAGCACGGAGACTGACCTCGGAGGGAGCTTGTATACTCGGCTGGGCGAGTATAGTCAGAGGGGTCTAATGTGCTCGTCTCCTCGACTTTACCAGCAGAGGCTTAGACCTCGAACTGAGTTTGCCTACTCGGTTGGGCGAGTAGAGGCAAAAGGGTCTAATGTGCTCGTCTGCTCCGCTTTGCGAACAGATACGTGGGTCTAATGTGCTCGTCTGCTCGGCAGAGGCTAAGACGAAAGGATCTTGTCTACTCGACTGGAAGCATAGGTCTATTGTGCTCGTCTGCTAGGCAGAGGTTAAGACCAAAAGAGCTCGTTTACTCGACTAGAGTAGAGGCATGGGTCTGTGCGCTCGTCTGCTTGGCAGAGGCTAAGACCAAATGCGCTCGTCTACTCAGTTAGAGCGGATGCATGGGTCTGTGTGCTCATCTGCTCGGTAGAGGCTGAGACCAAAGGTGCTCGTCTACTCAGCTAGAGCAGAGGCATGGGTCTATGTGCTCATCTGCTCGGTAGAGGCTAAGACCAAAGGTGCTCGTCTACTCAGCTAGAGTAGAGGCATGGGTCTGTGCGCTCGTCTGCTCGGCAGAGGCTAAGACCAAATGCGCTTGTCTACTCGGCTAGAGTAGAAGCATGGGTCTGTGTGCTCGTTTGCTTGGCAGAGGCTAAGACCAAATGCGCTTGTCTACTCGGTTAGAGCAGAGGCATGAGTCTGTGTGCTCGTCTGCTCTGCAGAGGCTAAGACCAAAGATGCTCGTCTACTCGGTTAGAGCAGAGGCATTGGTCTGTGCGCTCGTCTGCTCGGCAGAGGCTAAGACCAAAAACGCTCGTCTACTCAGCTAGAGTAGAGGCATGGGTCTGTGCGCTCGTCTGCTCGGCAGAGGCTAAGACCAAATACACTCTTCTACTCGGCTAGAGCAGAGGCATGGGTCTGTGTGCTCGTCTGCTCTACAAAGGCTAAGACCAAAGACGCTCGTCTACTCGGTTAGAGCAGAGGCATTGGTCTGTGCGCTTGTGTGCTCGGCAGAGGCTAAGACCAAAAACGCTCGTCTACTCAGCTAGAGTAAAGGCATGGGTCTGTGCGCTCGTCTGCTCGGTAGAGGCTAAGACCAAATACGCTCTTCTACTCGGCTAGAGCAGAGGCATGGGTCTGTGCGCTCGTCTGCTCGGCAGAGGCTAAGACCAAATGCGCTCGTCTACTCGACTAGAGCAGAGGCATGGGTATGTGCGCTCGTCTGCTCGGCAGAGGTAAGACCAAATGTGCTCGTCTACTCGGCTAGAGCAGAGGCATGGGTCTGTGCGCTCGTCTGCTCGACAGAGGCTAAGACCAAAGGCGCTTGTCTGGTCGACTTTGCGAGCGGAGGCTTAGACCTCGAGTGTAGCTCATCTACTCGGCTGGGAGAGTAGAGGCAGAGGCTTTATAGAGGATTCGAGTGAAGTAGCGTGTCCACTCAGCTTTCTCAAAGTTTCTGTTAACGGGTACAAGGGTAAACTTATCCCTCTATTATGGTGATTGTTTGTCGCCACGTGTTGGTTGTCCCAACAGACATGAGATCTTGGCTATCGGATTATAATAATATCTCTATATAAAGAGCACTTTATTTCATTTTGAGCAAGAGAGAGTTTAAAAGGCCTAAAAGGAGCTTGTCTTCTCGGACTGGCGAGGTAGGGGCCCATCGAAGCTTTTGAGCTCGGTCCGGCGAGCAGTGAGCTCGGAATTCAAAGGATCTCTGCTCTGTGAGGCTTACGTGACTCCTCGAGAAAGGAGTATGAGTGCTCAACTGGGCCAAGGTTCAGGCGACTCTTTATAGAGCTAAGCATGGATGCTCGGCTAGACTATCATAAATGTCATCGGTAAAGGGGTGCCGAATGTGGATGGTACTGTAATGTTGAGCTTCTCAAGGTGTCGGTCATGAGTGGTTAGAGCATATACGAATGAGCCCCGTAATATCTCTTCTTTGTTTATTCCTTGAATAACGATAATACTCGTCGTTTAGAATAAGTGACATGGCTGTTGTGACGATCAACAGTCTAGTATTTCTAAATTCACCGTCGGGTGACCTTGGATGTTGTTTAAAAGAGCTCTCAGCATCATGATGAGGAGGTTAGGTGAGGCATCATTGAATATGTTGTTGTTGACAGGATGTGGTTTGTAGTGCTTGACATATTTAAAAGGGCTGACTGACTGAGGTTTGCAACTGCTCTACAGATTTTTGCACGGCCTGAATAGAGAGCGAACAGGTTGTGCTACTTAGCCATCATAAGCCCTGGGCGAGAGTGGTCGTCGTTTTATATATATGGCATGAGTGGTGGCAAGTAGTTTGTGCTGCTTAGCCATCGTATAAAGGAGAATGTAGGCTCCATGCGAGACTGGTCGTAGTCTCATATATATGTAGCCCCCCTGACTAAGAAGGCATAGATGCAAAGATGGCTTCTTAGTCACTATGTAGGGCATGTTCGTAAAAATAAGGCATAGACGCAACGATGGCTTCTTAGTCATTGTGTAGGGCATGTTCATAACTATTGTTTGCCGGCTCGGTGAGATAAGTAGATAAAGTTAGAGGACCATGGTCTGTCCAAGCAAGCAGCAGACGTGGAGTCCGTCAGAGTAAGATGCCACTAGATAACTAACAAAGATGTTGCAGCATTTTGCCGATACACTGTGCAGCGATGTGACAAGTGAGAATACGGGCACGAGATCTCAAATTCGCCAGGCATACTGGCAAAGTAATAACCGTTGGCTTTGTCACTCTCATGGTTATTAGATTAGTGGTAGCGTGTGCGTCTCCATTTCACAAGTCTATATGTGATGCTTAGCAGGCAGGATGCTGCCTTTAAAGCTCTTACCGTAACTAAAGCCACAGGGGCTGTGAATTTTCTTCATGTACGAAGTGGGTTACGTTATAAACCCTCACAACAGAAGAAACATGTCATGAAAAAATATAGCAAGAGAGCGTACGAGCTGATAAAGGCAACTATATCTTAGCACTAAAGCACTTAACTGATAGTAGTAATCGTATTCTGTGACACTATAGTTGAGGGGTGTTGCTAACGCAAGTGAGGGTTTGTAACAACTTATACCACTCGTATGACCTCGACGTGTTTAGCCGATTGAAGCAATGGGATGATGCTAGGCCGAATTGAATAAACATGTCTAAGTTAAAGTATTTAAGCAATACAAAAGCGTATGTTAATTGTGCTGGCGCTCAAAATCGTAGCCGTTTTGTATTATGACGTGTACAAAAATTGTTTATACACGCTTTTAGTGACGAATATGGCTACACATGTGTATATGTAGGCCTTAAGACACATGTTGCATATATCAAATAAACATAACTTATGCAAATTTATGGCTAAAAATCTTTAAAAAGGAAGTCTGACCTGATTTATTCAACCAATGGCTGGAGGATTTCCTCTTCAAGACAAAGGCGGTCAGAGCATCATCAAAGCGCCGCTGCCACTGGAAATGCCATTTGCCGGCAATTTGGCACAGAGGGACATAGATCCGGCCACTTTTAATCGAACACAAGGGCAGCCATAGCGACTGGCTACAGATCTGGGGAGGACGTCGAGGAAGGCAAAGGTCGTGACGGCGAGGTCGTGGACGCGATGGCTGTTGAAGGTCTGTCGCTCGTTGGCGCCGTTTGATGCAGGTCAACGGCGGTGGAGCGTTCGGTGCGACCAAGTCGTTTGGCAATACGCAGCAATTTGACGCGACAGTGGCCATTAATGGTGGAGCGCAGTGGTGGTGGAGCTGCTACTGTGCGTTACGGCAAAGAGCTGGCCTGAGAAGTGCGGCAGCTCGACGCTTGGATGCGGCCGGGCATGATTATCGAGACCACGGTCCTAATGGTTGCTGTCGGTGGCTGGTTCAATTGAATCCATGGCGGCCGCGGGTCTTCAATGGCCAACGCGGCAGTTGCGCGGTCACGGTGGTTGAGTCATGATTGGTGGGGCGTTGGCGTGAATAGTGATGGTCGGCAGATTTTCGGCTGTAACGGCGATGCCTGTTGTGCCATTTGGGGTTTTGCCAGTGAGGTGGTGGCTGATTAAGGAGAAGGAGATGCCGGTCTGTGGCAAAGCCTTGGTGCGGTGACCGATGTGGAAGCAGCTGATTGACGGTGTAAGGGCAGAGATTTGAGCGCCCACGGTGGCGGCCATTAATGGTTGTGACGGCACTGCCCTCGGTTGCGATGGAGTGGACCTGGGCGGAGCGGCGACGGTTGGCATAGCACCTCAACGGAACGGCTGTGATCACGCCACAGCTCGCTACGACGTAGCCTTCAGGAGCGATGGTTGCGACGGCGCTGTCCCCAGCTGCGATGGAGTGGACCTGGGTGAAGCGGCAACGGTTGGCATCGCACCTTGACAGAACGGCTACGATCACGTCGCGGCTCGCTACGGCATCGCCGTCAGGAGCGGCGGGCTCGATAGCTCGGCGTTAGCCCTTGTAGACAATGGCCTACGGTGATGGGCCGATTGGTGTGGTTACAGCAGCCCGTCGTTTGGTGACAACGGTTGTACCGGTCACGACAGCAGCAAGGCAACGAATGAGTCAAAGGCCCATGGTGGCCGCGGCGATGCTCCGCCTTCGGTGCTTCTCCAATCTCTGCTATTTGCCTGGTCTCTTCTTCTTCTTCTCTTTTTTTTTAGGTTGTAACTCCGTGGTGATCGGAGAAAAAAGACAGGTGACGTGGTCAGTGAATGCGCCGATTGTGGCGGGTTGATCAGAGGAGGGTGCAGATTGTGGCAGCCTCTTACTGGCGGCGAATCTGGTGGCACAGAGAGAAGGATTGAATTGCGACGGCGTGACGGTGGGCGGAATGGAGTTGGTGGGGAGTTGGCCGGAGTGGTGCCGACAACTCACCGCTCTGTTGCAACGATGGAGAATTGTTGAGACTGATTGGCGATAGCGGTTGCTATCGTATGGCCGGTGCCTAGTAAATCTGCGATGGTTGTGTGCCTTCGGTAGGCGATGCCGCGGCCACAGATGGTTTGCGATCTTTTCAATGGTGTTGCGGCCGACACTGGCCGGGCTTGGCGGTGGCAGACCTGTAACTGATTTGTGGTTACCCGTGGCTCGGCGGCTTGACAACTCTGTTTTTCTTTTTTCCCTTTATTTTCAGTTGATGGCCCAACTGGGAATGGGCGTTGCGTTATGATGGCTATGGTGATTGTCGTCATATCCAGCGGCTGCGACTGTGGTATGCACCTGGGAGTGGGTTTTTGCGACGGCAATCGTGGACCGGGGCTTGGTGTTTGTGACTGGCCGGAGATTGTAATGACGGCAGTCGGGTTGAAAACTCTTCACCTTTTTCTTCTTTTCTAGTGACGGCCCAACTCGGAGTTGCGGTAGCTCCGTGGCTACAGTGGTACGGCAGTAGCCTTGCATGGCTGAACATGGCGGCGCCAGGAGACGCTGCTGATGACCAGTAATGATAAGGTGAGCATGCGTGCCCCACTGATGAGGTGTTTGCTTCATGAATCTGCTTGGCATGTCGGTCCCACGGATGGCACCAAAATGTTGTGGCCAAAAATTGACCGGGACCGAACAAGAATCGGTTGGTACCAGACGAGCACGTGAGCAGACCTGCAAAGCACAACACGAGCAAACGGTGACTTGCCGGGACCCCGGAGGGGTCTCTGGCGGAGAGTCTCCGATGCTTAAGTCAGTAAGCATCTTTGAGAGAATAGCTGAGAATATTATAGGTCGTCATAACTTACCTTCTTTCCCCTTTTTACTTTCATTTTATAGGCATGTATTGAAGGGTCGGTTACGTCCCCTTAATGGGGAGTTAACAAAATTCATGGGTGATTATTACCCATAATGGGAGAGTGGGAGAGTGGGTCAATGCCACTTCCCACCTCTCCAAGAGTCATGGGGCGGTTTCGAAACTCTCTGGTGGTGACACATGTCGCTCTCCCACGGGTGTATATTTTTATCCATATCAGGTGCTAAAATGCATGATCCACGACATGAAGGACTCCATCAGGATTTGTTTATCTTTCACCATCTTCAACGGCTATACGTTGCATATATTATTCATCATCTGTTTCTTTACATTATTTTAACTTGCGTCTTGCTGTCTACATGTCATTCTATGATGTTGCATGAGAAGAATACTAATACTAAATAAATACCACTAGAAAACAGTTTCCCCTGGTCCATACTCCCTTAGCACGTCTCGAAGCGCAATCTGCATTCGGTACATATAGTTTTTGACGTTAGCATCGGCATCCTATGTTAGTCGGACCGGTCTTTTTGTGCCACGAACAGGATTTGATCATTTACAGGCTGGGGAGTGCCCACGCTGCACTCCTTCGTGATTTTTGGACACTTAACAAAAATAAGGGTGTCATGCGGTGCTTTTCAGTATCTTTCACCTCCTGAATACATGCAGTAGAATGCTTGGAATTTGGTATATATTTGAGTATTACTACTATTTTCTTACCAAAAATTTTCTGAATAAGGCAATTAATTGCAAGCAGGGAAATTAATTGCCAAACCAGCATGATGTTTAAGTGAACCTCACTACCAAACCGGAGAAAAGAGAAAATAATAAGTTGAAGTAGTTAACAGATTAGAAGGTGCTTTTAAGAAATATAATTAAATTGGAAGGTGTTATCTGGTCTAACCACTAAAGTCTTTAAGTAAGCATCGTACCAAGTAGCTAGACTGAAGCTTCCTGCATCCGATTAAAAGGCTACAAGTAAGCCCTACCATTGAATTTCAAAGACAGGATAAAACACGAAATACATCTGTTAATAACCTAATTCAAATGATGATTAAACAAGGACTCATTGTAGTCTTGGTGGGTGTCAATATCCTTTTGCCCTCATTTTCTTCGAACCTGCTTTCCCTTTTCCATTTTGTCATGCCTTTCTTGGTTGATTAATGACCACTAATAAGTGAGCAAAAGGAGAATAATAAGCCAAACCCCACAAGTCATAATCATCATCATTATCACAAAAACCAAGTTAAAGTTTGAACAGTTTTGTGATTGCTTTAGACTCCTCCCCTCCACCCAGCCATACCCTCCCAATCCATAAACAATATGGGGAATATGTGAATGAGGACTGAGCCTCTTAAAATACTCTATAATGACACAAAGGATAAGCCATTTTCCATTGAATAGGAAGCTAAAGTAGATTCCATTATCAAGAAAGGTCATCTGTTTCATACCAAACAAGTGTATATCAATCTTGACATGACCCGAGAGAGAGAGAGAGAGAGAGTTGGTTCAACTAAATGTGATTATATACAAAGAAGAATAGCATAGCATTAGAATACGCAAGGTGTTGATGGCTGACCGTATTATGGAAACATTGAATAAGAGCAACCACGGGCCACAAAGGATAAAAGCATGGAACCAAATGAACTCATTAGGTCTTCTTAAAACGTACAAAGTCCATAATGCTTTGTTTGATTATGCCTCGTCTTTTTCGATTTTATAGAGGGTAGGTTCAGTATATATCCTATTGAAAGGGTTGGTTCAAATATGGACAGGTATTCGATCTCAGGCTTTTTGACCCTAAGAGAAAAGAAATCCCTCCCCTATTTCATGTACTCGTTCATTTTTATTTATTTATTTGTTTTTCTTTGGTTCAAATTGAAGAGCATGGGATTCTGCAGAGTCTCGTTTTCAATGTCTTGTCAAGTTTGAATAAGAATTGAAAGTATATCGCCACAGAAAGCTTTACGTGTCATAGTGAGATAAGACAAGAATTATGGAATTGCCAAGTATCAATTCGGGAAACTAGCACTCTATGCATGCAATGTCGTCGGAGCCAGAAATTTTGTAGAAGATGGGCACCAAAATTTGTAAGGTACCCTTCACGTGTTTGATTGCAAAAGTCCTACTGTCTGCCTAGACGATGTACAGTTGTAAAAACACAAGGTACAATCAGCCCGAAACACGTAATATATTGATAGAAGCCTTTCCTACTTTGGAAATAGGGCTAATCAGTATCTTTAATTAGTAAAAAAGAACATGGAGAATTAAATTTGCTTTGTGATATTCGACCCTTTTTGAGTAAAGAACAAAAAAGACACTAAAAGCATCCGTTGAAGGGAAGGCATAGTAACAAGACCATAAATGATTGCGTTATACGTACTGTATGGAAAACGATCTTAACTCAAGGGTGGAGGACTGAAGGTAGTCACTTGCCCATTGTGCTTCCCCTTCATGCATTCAATCTGGCCAAATACCTCGCTGTACTGTATAGGTCTGAATACAAGTCTTATTGCCCTCTGAGGTAATCACGATGAATACGGAATCTTACTCAGCCACAAACCACCACCGGGCCATCTTCAACCAGTAACAACTTTTAGGCCATGTCTTCATTATCTTAGGAAGCTGTGCAACCCATACCCTACCCTGCTAACCACATATTATTTTGCATTTCGAAACACCCAATTTAATATGGTAAAGCAGGTCCAAGATTAGATGGACATGCTAATATGAAGGCCAATCCCTATTATTTAAGACCCAACCCCCAACCCCCCCACGCACCAAAACCCCATAGTTGTAGGACAGAAGACAAATTCCAGTGGCTAACCAACCTAGGCCTGAACAACGGTGAAAAAGTCAGTGCCGAAAGAATACCAAATAGACTCATTCCCGGAGAAGCAGCTAAATCTATGGCATGACCAACCCACTTCAAGAGAGAAATCAAACTGTGGATTAAATCTAATCACCACCAGAAGTGATAAAAAAAACAAGATAATAATATACTTGTGCTTAATAGTACGTACAACAGAGTCTTTACATAACCACGAATGTAGTGTGGTGTACTTAGAAACTAAAGAATATTCTAGATTAAAAAAGTAACAAAACAACACCTATATTATAGACAAACTTACAATCTCTTCAACATCCCCCCAAGACTCAAGATAAGAAAAACGAGGTAACTGAAATTTGAAAAATAGCTTTTTATGCCGCTCTGCAGGATGTGATTTGATAAAAGTATTTGTCGTTTGATTAAGAGAAGTGATAATATGTAAGCATTCGAATGCCACGAACAACGTGTTGACGCACAAAATGATAATTGAATGTATTCAATGCACTCATGAAACGCATTATTGTGAGCAATTTCAGTAGCACCCTATTTGTAACTATATAATGGTGTAATAGTAGAATGTGTAACTCTCATGCCCTCAAGTGGCCAATGAAGCCAGAAAAGCTCCTAGGTTCTATTGGCCAATGCTCCGTAACTGCATTAGAATGAGCTGTCAGAGGGTCTGTTTCTTATTTCTACAGGAAGTAAGAGAGGTACCAAGAAAGAAGCAAAAACTAGTAGCAAAGCGTCGATAGGTTGGATCCCCAGCCCAATCAACATCTGAATATATGAGCAGAGAAATGTAAGCGATGAAATAAGGTACCCTTGATACAATAATGTAAAAAGCGCGCATAGGCGCATGGCGCAGCTAGGCTCGCACCCCGTGCTTTGCCTAGTCCTAGGCACAGCGCGTTCGATAAGGTGCGCATGCCTGGTGAGCCTAGGCGCCAGCGCGTAGTAACGGTGGAGGCTCAAGTCCAGGCCCGTCAATTGTAGCCGTTGGATATGCCATGTCTCTTAATGCAAGCCGTCCATTTTTTTCAGATTGCTTTTTATTTTAACAGTCCAACAAAAATTAAATATTTCAAAACTAAAAACTAAAACCTAAATCCCCAAATCGGATTCAACTTTCACGAATCACGATTCACGACACAGGCGCAAATCAGTCGGTTTGTCTCTCTCGTCGCAGACGCTGCTGTTGCCGCCGGCTGCTCGTCACCGTTGTTGCCGGTGTATATTCAATTTTTAGTTCGTTGCTCCAGCGCAAGCTGTTGCCGCCAGCTGCTCGTCAGTCGTCACCGCTGCTGTTGCTCCTTTTTGCTCGGCTGCTCTAGTGCTCCACTCTCCCAGTCGGTTTGTCTCTCTCTCTCTCTCTATCACAACACAAGTGGATAAGTCATTCTCTCAGTCTCCCCCTCCTCTGCTAGTCTGCTTTCAGCTCTAGTGCTCCACTCGTTTTTTGTTTTCTCCGAAGTTTTAGGAAAGATGCTAGTCGACCCTGTTTTGGAAATGATGTGGGGGGTATGTTGCTGTGATTATTGGCCTTGTTGAACTTGAAATAGAACCTTGCTCTTGTAATCTGCTCCTTCATGAATCCTCTGCATCCATCAGTAACCTTTCTTGAGAAAACAGCCTCATCTCATCGCATAATCCAAATTGCGCAAGCTCATCCTGCGGTAGATAAACTCTCCCTCTTGATGCACTGAAAATAGACAACAACACGCTCAATACCAATTTTTTCGTGATGCAAATTGAGCCATCAAATTAGTAGCTCTACAATATGCTTTTGATTGCTTAACTCTCCCTCAATACTGTAATATCTTCCAGCTGGAGTAATTGTTTAATTTGCATCTCAATTGTGCATTGCAAATTGAACATTGCTCACTCCATAGTCCATACACCTTACAAGGAGTTGAAAGCATTAGCTTGCAGCAGCTTACACAGTGACAAATACATTTGCTTGTAGATCTGTTTCAAGAGAAAAGACTTTATGAAACACACCATAAGAAACATAGCAAACTGAATAACAAGAAATAGTAGAGAGTAGGGTACATAGAAAACGAATTCTTGAGGAGTGAGCAAAATGCTACTGTTCATGCATTGTGAGGGTGTGTGACTTTATTGTGCACTTTTATTTCTTTCTTTGGTATGGAATATGGTTAATTTGTATACTGTACTTTACAGCTTCATAGCAAGAAAAGGAATAGGCTTGAACAAAGTCGCTTGAATGATTTGGTGTTTGTGAAATACAATAGAGCGTTAAAGCGACGATACAATTCACGCTACACAATTGATCCTATTTTATTGGATGGTATCGATGAAAGTAATGAGTGGTTGCTCGGGAGGCCAGATGAAAATGCAGATGAAGACAGTGACAACGTATTTGAAAGTGATTCTTTAGGTGGCACGGACTACCATTCAAGGTCAACAGCAAGAAATGTAAGACCATCATCAGGTTGAGCTGCCACATTAAGTAGATCTACTCCTTTAGTTAACTTGGTAAATGAAGAAGATGAAGTTGAGGACAAATGTCTACTAGATTTGGAGCCTATGATTTCGTTTGAAGAAAGTGTCGCTGCCTTGGCTCTTAGCGACGATGAGGATGGTGGTGTTATGTTCACTTAGAATTTAACGATTTGCTATTTTTAAGTGGATTTGTAACTTTTCTCATGTTAAAAATTTGTTAAATTATGATGTTATGAAATATGAAACTTTTTCTTGTGTTTGGAAGATTGTTAATTGTCATTTTCTGATTTTTTTACGTAATTTTATTATTTTAATACACTATTTATTTATTTTTAATATTGCATCTTGCTTCGAAAAGGCGTGCGTTTGCGCCTTGCGCTCAGGCTCCAGGGACCTTTTGCACCTTAGGTGCGTCTGCGCCTTTAATAACACTGGGCTTGATATTTCAGAGAATATGAACAATTGCTGCAAAATGAGTTGTATAAGGAGCAGAGAGAAATCAAGTAACCAAATGCATTATTAGGGCGAGTCACAGTCAAGTACGTAAGATTGCTAACTATTGAGCGATACATAGTAGGATCACGATGAGGTGTACTATCAAGAGGAATAAATCTTTGCTATAAGTTAAACCAGCATGAGAAAGTAGATCAAAAGCATATTAGGCTTGAGAAAGATAGTGCCCGTAAGTGGAAGTGGAAACTTCAAGTCTAATGAGTGTACTAAGATCTTTCATCTCAAAGTGGTGATGAAGATCATGCCTGAGAATAGAACTACCATCAAGGTCACTACCTATGATGATCATGTCATCAACGTAGAGGAGGACTAGTATAATATTTTGAGTAGATTTTAAGATAAAGAGTGCAGAATCATATGCATTAGATACAAAATCAAATTACTACAAAATGGAACTAAACTTGGCAAACCAAGCAAGTGGAGCTTGTTTGAGACTATATAATGCACGACGAAGCTCACAAACTTTGTTCTGAGGATAAAAGTATTCAGGAGGAAGCTGTATATAGACTTTCTCAATGAGAGATCACCATTAAGAAAGGCATTCTTGACATCCATATGTTATAAAGGCCACTTGTGAACAACATCAACTGCAAGTAAACTATAAATAGAGGTAAGGCGAGCTACAAGAGCAAATTTTTCTTTGTAGTTAATACTATATTCCTGTATAAAGCCCTTTACTACTAAAAAGGTCTAATGATGCTCAATGGAGCCATCAAAGTGAGTTTTAAATTTTATAGATCCATTTGCATCCAACAACTATTTTTCTAAGAGGAAGATCAACCAAAGCCTAAGTATGGGGTTTAGCTAAGACTTGTAAGTCATCGCACATCGCTTGCTGCGAAGCAGGATTAGAACTAGCATTACAATAAAACTAAGCTTCATGTAAAGAAATAATAGTAAAAAATCAATTGAAGTCCTGAAGATATGCCAAAGATTTTCGTACCCGCTGTGGACGAGCATGAAGGGAATGTGGAGGTTCAATAACCTCAGAGAAAGATGGTGGAGCTTGGTCAGATGTAGCAGGATCATCAGGTCAGATAGGCATCACATGAGTGGCCGTAAAGTCATCAAGAGGTGGCATATAAAATGAAACATTGGTCGAAAGAGGTAAATTAAAAGAAGACATGGAGGAAAACATCTTATGTTCCCAGAAAGCAACATGCGAAAGATATGTTAGCGAATAGAGATGCGATCCCAACCCCTGTACGCCTTATGTTCAATACCATATTCTATGAAACAACAAAGACGCGCAAGGTTCGAATTTTTGTACCCTCATGTGGTTGGAGAAGAATGAAACAAGGACAACCAAAGACTTTAAGCAATCTATAATCAAGAGAGGACCCACATGGATGATCGTAGGGAGTTTGATTACAAATGGTGGGAGACAGAACACAATTGATGGTATAAACAGCTGTAAGAGCATCTTTCCTCTAAAAAATTTCAAGACAAGGGGCAAAAATAAGTAAAGCACAAACAATGTCTACAGTATGTTGATGTTTGCATTCAGCAGGCCCATTCTACTGGGGAGTACTGGGACATGATCTACAAGTATTGGTTCCATCTTTTTGAAGAAGTAGAAACCCTTTTGTTTGTTATTCCATAGTATTCAGTACAAAAAAGCTTAATATTGCGAGAGAATTGAGTTTTGACCATGATAACAAAGTATTTGATATATTTGAATAATTCAGATGGATTGCACATAAAAAATAACCTTATTAAACATGAATACTCATCAATAAAAATAACAAAATATTTGGATCCTCCCATAGTAGTGTTTGGAGAAGGTTCCCAAATATTAGAGTCAACGGGATCAAATGGAGTAGAATAAATTGAAGTACTTTGATAAATTATGAGGGCGGTATGTTTATGTAACGCCTCGGAAAATTCGGAGCTCCGTCGCCCCGAACTCCCGGGTCGTTAACTTATCGAATCACATCAAACCTGTTACGTCTATGCACTAACACATACTTCAAAACATTTAATCCGACACTATCTTAAATTCTTCAAATACATGCTTACAAGACTACTTAAACTTAAATTATTAAAGCCTGAGTTCTTTACAAACTCGAGTCCTTATGAACCAAGGTAACGGTACCGACCCACGCAGGGGTCTCATTACACAGAAGTGGCAGCCCACCGGAAGCTCACACAGACTCTAACCCATTCCCGAATCTGCTACAGCTTATCGTCACCTGCAGAAGGGAATCAAACGGAGGGTGAGCTTTTGAGAGCTCAGTAAGGTCGTACAAGGACTACCAACAGGATGTCAAAACGATTCTAAGAATCCAACGGACAAAGATTTCCAGAATACTTTAAACGGTCAAAAACTCAATGATTCCCAAAATGATCTAAATTCACAGAAACATATACCAAAATAGACAATAATACCCATGATGGGTTCCAGAACAATTAATAAAAAATCATCTTCAAAATACAACAGGGTTTTCTCGATATATTTCAAACGTACACAGATCATCTGAGACAGCTCTTTTTAAAATACACTAAATTTCTCAAGGGGTTTCAACCCAAGCACAAATTTTTTCAGAGAATACTTTACAGTCATTACCGTAGCAGTCACGACAATATACAGAACAGAGAAAATAAAAAATCAATGTTGATCCTGGGCAATTGCAATGTCATTCCAGCACGCTAATAGAGTGTACACATGCATGATGTATTAAAATACTAGTCCACTTGGGTACTAGCCTGCTTTTCCTGCAGGATTCAGACCAGCCTTATTACGCCCTCCCACAGAACAGAAACCCAGGTCAACACAGAAAATCAACAATATCAATGAGCATTAACATAAGCTCAATCACCGAAATCAATTTAGATTTCAATAACAATAATCATACTGACACAAGTCAGCATTCAAAATTTTCAGAGAAAATCAGAATATTCTGAAGAAAAATCACAGATAACAACAAAAATGATTATGAATAATTATCGAGTCTTAAGCACAACAATCCAAAAGAACGGATACAGACAATTGTCAAATCTGCTCAGCACACAATAACAGGCGAGCATCACAAGATTTCCAAATAATCAATCCAGGTTCAATATTAGGATTTTCTGGAAAAGAACATGCTGATATCGATGCATACTTCAGAGTTCGACATTAGTCATAATTAATTCAAAAGAGTACTTACAAGTACGAGTTATCAAAATAAGGGTTTGGACGGAAGTCCTTACCCAAGATTCAGATAGAATCCCTTACCTGGATCCGCAGCTAAATTATCCTAACTGGTAGTCTTTAGCTTTAACCTAAACGAAATAATCGAACCATTAGAATACAGCCTACAGAATAAAAGTATAACTTAATACGAACTCACGCATGTTCCCAAAATGAACCTCCCCTCACTGGGTATGTAAAATTCCCGAAACGCCCTTAGCGTGTAAAATTACCAAAATGCCCCTCTAGGACTTAAACCACCCAAACGGTTTTCCCGTAAGTAGAATCACTGAAATAAGCTTCCCATATGTAAATTTATGCAAAAATACCTTTCTTAGGTCAAATTACCAAAATACTCCTTCGAGGTGGCAAATTACCAAAACACCCCTGGGGGTTTCCGGCACCGAAAAATCTCAAAAATATCTTAAAATGCTATTTTTTTGCATCCTTATGTCATTTCTAGCCTAAAAAGTCTTTTAAAAAATTTTTGACCAAAAATTCTGAACCAGTGTCTGGACCGAGCGCTAAAATGCCAGTTTCGCAAAAAATATCTATCGGCCTCAGAATAATCCAAACTTTTAAAATATGATACCTATCAGTAAAATAAGATTTTACTGAAATTTTCAGATCAAAATAGCTTGTTTTGCTATGCTAAATAAATTTTAAATTTTTCCTAATCGGTACCCTAATTTAGCACCCTTCACGGATCCCGAAAATTCCCAAAACTTTCCAGAGCGTACATCTAGAAAAAATATTGGGGGTTACTATTTTGGACTTTGTCTAAATTTGGCCCTAACTATTTATAAAAATTTGGTATAAATCTGATTAATTGATTTTTTACCTTTAGTGACAGTTACGGTTACTATTCAGATTTACACACACTATCACACCTTTTTCACATACAGAAACATCTTCTTCCTCACGGCTGGCACACACACAAACACACACCAATCACACACTCACCCACGGATGTCCATCATTTTCCATTTCTATGCCTAAAATTCACCCTCTGATACATTAATACATAACCCTTATACACATATATACACATGTACACACCATTACACACACAGTCCACTCACGCACACTCACGACACACATAAACTCACACACCTAGACCCTTGGACACACCCAACACCCACAACAGTCCTACAGTTTCACACACTAACCCCACACAAACACTTTTTGCTACCCCTATATGCATGTATTCATAACCTGAAATTCACAAATATACACACACAGCCGTGTTCACGGCTGTGAGCACAACTCATCCATACTTTTAACCCACCTAAAACCACCAAAGGGGAAAAAAATTACCCTTTTTGAGAAGAACCTCCATTTTCTTCAATCTCTCCCCCTATCTGAATCCATGTTCTTCTTGTTCTCTTCTTTTTTTTTTTTCCTTTTCTCTTGTTTCTGTCCTCTGTTCTTTCTTCCTCTTTTCATTTCTCCTATGCCCGAAACTCCCCTCTGTTTGGTATATCCATACCTGAAGCAAATTGGGCTAGTAACCTCTTTGTTCCCAACCTATTCCAGTCGTACCCAAGGGCCCAATAAGGGTCCCATTTCATGCGAACACGTCAACGGATTCAACAGTCAATTCTTCAACGCTTCGAACCGGTCAAAGTGCGGGCGCCCAAGTCACGTGCATTCTTTGCTTCACACGCCTCACGCGTGACTTAGTCACCAATTATTTTACATCAACGTCACCCACGGTAGCACGTTCGTCACACCAAAACCACCTGAGAACTTTTTCACCAAAAAATTGACCGACGGCGCAACCGGGGCAACGGGGTCAAAGGGCAAAGGCCTTGGCCAACCCCATGGGGTAGGCCTCAGCCTCACCTAAGGCCATGGGGTCGGCCTTGGCCTCACCCAAGGCCATGGGGTCGGCCTCGGCCTCCCACGGGAGGTTGGCTTTGGCCTTCCCCCCCCGGTTCTTCACTTTTTGCACAAGGTCTTTTTTCGCGCTTTGTTCGCTTTGTACGCTTTGTATGTGACTTTAGCACCTTGTTCCAGACAGATAGAGCGACGCTGTGCGAGGCAGACCGGGTGAATATGCGATTCGACAGTCCGTGGAGCACCGGCAGCTGTGGACCCCTCAGTGATGTGTCACTCCCAGGGAGCGCCACGTGTCACGTGATGACATCATCATCTCAACCTCTATAAATAGAGGTCTTGAGAATTCATTTGGAGGTTGGACATTTTCAGAACACTTTCACTTTCTCACTCTAGAATCCTAGAGAGAAACATACAGGACCCTGACTTCGGACCTAAGCATTAGACTGTGACTGTCATTATATATTCACCCTGCGCCATTGCCCTCGCAGCACTGCCACCCTCAGGCTCTGTCTGGGAAGCCCTTGGTCTCTGCCATTGCTCCACCCTTGCTGTGTCTCACATCAACATACTTGGCAGCTGACGCGGACTGTAGCCTTTGTGGCACCTCCACGTAGGTACGAAGCCACTTTCCCTAGCATCATTTTGGCGACTCTACTGGGGAGGTGAGCATCGTACTGCAGTCTGCCTGTTCGCTACACTCAGGCACCATGCCTCCACGACGAAGAGTTACGAGGGCTGCCAGCCAAGGCCTCATCCATACCGTGCCAGAGGAGGATCACCCCGGTGAACAAGAAGGGGCTAGTGCCATGCGTCTCCAAGACTAGCCACTAGCTGTCGCACCTGACATATAAGTTGCAGTCAATGCGGCCATCCAACAGTTCACGCCCGCTATAGCCAACCTACAGGACTCGTAAGCTACTCTCATGACAATCATCATGGAAATGCAAAAATCCATGCAGGCAATGGTCTCCCAACAAACCCTTACACCAGTCCAACCTTCCGGACCCGGGTTGGCTCTTGACGCCGCTCAGGCCCTAGTGTCGCGACCACCGCCGCCATAATCATTTAGACCTTTGGCGGTAGGAATTGCGACATCTTCGCCTCCTGCAGCTAATGTGCTGCATCTTGTCAGGCCATCACGAAGATCTCAAGCAGACCTTGGACCCGTACTGCAACAGATTCACCCTGTCACGGCCCCCCAACCCGTGCCGACACGAAGCTCATCTGAGACGCACGACTCAATCGAGATGGAGCCTAACCCTAATATAACCGACCAAAACCTAAACACAAGTCATTCCCCCGGCTTACTCCAGTCGACCCTGCCTGACGACCGACTTCCAGCAGCCGAAACTACCCATATGCAAAGACTTGCCCCAACAAGTTGTTCCCCACCACCAACCCCTCTCGACCATTGTCATCCCCTCAATGCCTCAGGTTGCCCCCGTCTGGGGGCTCTGGTGCCCGGATCATCCCGACAGGGCACAAACCCTCACATGCTTCGTACGTCACCAAGCATGACTTTGAGGCCATCCTTCGTCGTCTCAAGCAGTCATCCTTACCACACTCCACCTCTAAGCTGTCAGGCCATGCTCCCTACTCTGGCAGTCTCACTACCAAGCCTTACCTTGTCAAGTACAAGCAACCATCCTTCACCTTGTTCAATGGCAAAGAGGGCAATGCCCGCGAGCACATCACCCGTTTTGCTGGCTCTCTGGAGCACTACGAGGAGGACGACACTTTGAAGCTTCGTGAATTCCACAAGTCCCTAACTGGCCTCGCCTACTCTTGGTATCATCAGATTCCCAACGGTACTATCCACTCTTGGTCCGACATGGTCCAGCTCTTCCTTGACAAGTTTCACTATGAGACGGAGCGTGTAACCATCGTTGACATTGCCTGAATTCGCCAGAACCCCGGGGAAGATCTCAACACCTATGTCACGCGATTTCATCACAAGTGCTTGGAATGCACTGACTTTAGCAAAGATGAAACCCTTGTGCCCATTTGCATCAAGAACATGAAAGACACCTACAGGGTCTACCTTAAAAATCTCCAGCTTCAGTCCTGGGGACATCTCAAAGAAGCCGCGCGATGCACTTATGACTCGGTCGGTTCGTCAAAGACCCCAAAGCCCCAACCTCATATTGCCTTGACTGCGACGATAGAAGCAGCCAGTACCAACGACAACAACCGCAAGCGTCAGTCTTAAGGAAGAGACGGGAGCCCTGACAAGAGAGGGCAGCCGATGCCTGCCCCAGATTACCCATGTGACTTGAAGACTGTCAGAGCTCTCCTCGAGACATGGATCAATGACAATGCCATAACCCTGCCCAATGTCAGCACTGAACCTACCCGGAAGACTTAGCCCACCCCAACTACTGCCCCTATCATCGGAAGGTCGGTCACAGCCTCAAGTGGTGCAGGGGCCTCAAGTTTGTCTTTGTTGACAAGATTGCGACCGAAGAGCTCAAACTCTGAGTACCGGACATATGACCCACCCGACCAAGCCTTGGCATGCCTTAGTGCATTTTCTACACTTGTAATTTTTGCGTTCATTTTGCAATTTGCCATGTACGTCATACCCATGTATCAAGGCATATCGCCTATCCTTCGTTATCAATGAAATTACATTTTCCAGACTTAGAAAATTTTCAAGCTACATTGCTCTTACACAGGCCTACTGACACCACTCTTGATGCCATCATCCACTACCTTGGGGGGCTTTACCCCTTCCCAACCCCTTCAGCCTCACGTCCTATACCAACTTGGTGCATGGTGCGCGGGGTGGCTCGAGCCACGTTACTAAGTCTCTGACACCCAGATCTCGAGACCGCCTCTGCCAGGTATGCATGCAACACTCCTTACCAACCCTCCCCGACCTCCGTCACTCAGTCGGTCATCGATGCCAGCCCATCACCCTGAGTTCCCCATCCCGCTCATCTCAACCTCTCATGCTTGCGGTCGCATGACCACCTTTATCAAAAAAAAATTGACACTTAGAAAAATTTTCATTTTTTCACAACCAGTCATCGATGATCACTCTTAGCGGTCTCCCTCGGTACCCTTGTCCGAGCTCAACACTTAGAAAAATTTTGTTACAACTTTTGGAAAATTTCTCAACACTTAAAAAATTTTCTCACACCCTTCGCCCTCCTCCCTCTCACTCGGCCTGCTTGCGGTTGGGTCGCCACCCTCTCACCCTCGTTCTACACTTAGAAAATTTTTCAACATTTTCATCTCCCCTCTCACCAACCCCCTCACTCTCCCTCTAACATTTTTCTCTCTTTGCTCCCACCATCCCACTCCTCTCTATGTTCTTGTAAATTGTGAGGCTACTCTTGGGGGCTCCCTCTTTAGGTTTGTCAAAAAAAATATATTAATTAATTAATTTTGAAATTCAAATTCAAATCAGAATCTGGGCAGAACCGACCGACCCGTGCCCCGACCCGCGTACCCATCCTCTCTCTGTGATGAACCCGACCCAACCCGGATTCAGACCCGCGTCCCATAAAAACCCTAATTTACCTTAACCCTAATTTTTCCCCTATTATCTTTCTCTTTCACGCGCAAACGCCGCCTCCTCTTCTCCTTGCGACGCAGTACCTCGGCCTCAGCCGGCAGCCCCCCTCGCCGACGCCGGCGCCGACCCCCCCCACCCACCTTCCCTCCACTTTCTCATCCTTTCTCTCCCCCGCCCCTCCTTCCCCCCTCGGCCTCGCGCCTCGGTACCCCACCGCAGCCACCCCCTTCTTCCCCTTCCCTTCCCATTTTCCTCCATTGCCGACCCAAGCTCGGCCACCCCTCCCTCTCCCCCCTCGGCCTCGGCCCCCCTCCCCCTCCCCCTCGTCCCCGGCCCCCCCTTCCCCCTTCCCTCTCTTCCCTTCCCCCACACCGCACCCGCACCCACACCTCGGCCTCGGCCGGCCGCAACAACCCCGCTGCCGCTGCGCCTTCTTCTTCTCCCATCTCCTTTCTACTTTCCCCATCTCCTCTTCGTCCAATTACACACATGCCGAGGCCGACCCCTCCCCTCTTCAACCTTTGGCCTTCATCCTTCTCTCCCTCCCTTCACCTTCGGCCACCATCAAAGCCACCCATTTTGGCCTTCCCAAACCCATGGCCATCACTTTCAAGAACCTCTCCATCCCTTCTTTCCCTTCACCACCTTCGGCCTACACACATTCACCCAACGGCCGACAACCATCACCAACCATCCTCACAAGCATGCACAAAAAAAACTCATCATGACGACCAACGAGCGCCCCTCTCCATAACTTCTTCACTTCAGTCACAACACCCAAGTCCACCCCGCCACCTTCGACCTTCTCACCTTCACATCATGACCGACATCCTTGATATCAATATCCTTGGTAGGTGGTGCGCGAGGTCGCTCGAACCACTTACTCCTACTCATTATCCAATGTCCGCGACCCCCGTCTCCTAGACCGTCACTCTGCCGTGCATCGCCCGTCTCCCGGACATCATCTACGCTACCCCCGTCGCCCGAACTTCATCTCCACGACGCCCGTCGCCCGAACATCATCTTCGTGACCGCCGTCGCCCGGACATCATCTCCGCGACCCCCATCGCCCGACATCATCTCCGCGACGCCCGTCGCCTGGGTGCCGTCTCCACGACCCCGTCGCCAGAGCAAGTGCACCATCTCCGCAACGCTTGTCGCCCATCACCCGGGTGACGTCTCCGCGACACTCGTCGTCCGTTGCCAGGGCGCCGTTTACATGCTAGCGCCCCTGCGTCCTATCATCATGCCTTTGTCTCAAACCCCCAGCATTCCAAGCTTTTTTGTAGGTGGTGCACGAGGTGGCTCGAGCCACCTACTCTTCGTCATCATCATGCATTGACGACGTCAGCAACTTGCAAACCAACAAACATCACATATTCTTCTAAGTGAGAACTTACGAGTATGCGTGCGGCGCCCGCTCGGGTTGCCCCTCCACGCACACCACACGCAGGGGGCTTATGTTCCCAACCTATTCTGGTCGTACCCAAGGGTCCAATAAGGGTCCCATTTCACGAGAACACGTCAACAGATTCAACAATCAATTCTTCAACGCTTTGAACCGGTCAAAGTGCGGGCGCCCAAGTCACCTGCATTCTTTGCTTCACACACCTCACGCATAACTTAGTCACCAATTATTTTACATCAACGTCACTCACGGTAGCACGTTCGTCACACCAAAACCATCCGAGAACTTTTTCACCAAAAACATCGACCGACGGCGCAACCGGGGCAACGGGGTCAAGGAGCGGGCCTTGGCCAACCCCATGGGGTCGGCCTCGGCCTCACCTAAGGCCATGGGGTCGGCCTCGGCCTCACCCAAGGCCATGGGGTCGGCCTCGGCCTCCCATGGGAGGTTAGATTTGGCCTTCCCCCCGGTTCTTCACTTTTCACACAAGGTCCTTTTTCGCACTTTGTTCGCTTCGTACGCATTGTATGTGACTTTAGCACCTTGTTCGTCACATGGGTATGATTCACGTCGACACGATCGTCGTAACGCAACTTTCAGATTTGTCATCGCTCATCAAAACACCTACCGTCAGCGCGCCCAAATTTTACCGAAAGGGGGAGTGGCCTTAGCCTCCCTCCATGGGAGTTGGCCATTGGCCTCGGCCACACCTTAGGGTAGGCCTCGGTCTCACCAAGGGGTCGGCTTCGGCCTCCCCAGGGGTGGTGTCCTTGGCCTTCCCCCAATCTTTGGCCCATGGCCTCCGTCCCGCGCGCACTTGTCTTCTCAAGTCTTTGCACCTCAGCGATGTTTGCGGACGTTCGTACATCAACCTCGCGACGTCCGTCGTGCATCAACCTCGCGATGTCCGTCATCCATTAACCTCGCGACGTCCGTCGTGCATCAACCTCACAACGTCCGTCGTGCATCAACCTCGCGACGTTCATCGTCGATCAACCTCGCAACGTCCGTCGTGCATCAACCTCGTGACGTCCGTCGTCCATCAACCTCGCGACGTCTGTCGTGCATCAACCTCGCGACGCCAGTCGTCCATCAACCTCGTGACATCCGTCGTCCGACGACCGCATACCATCACTTCCAACTTTGGCATTACTACATGTTGCATTCATCAGCTTGTTATGACAGGTACACTTAGCTCAAATCCCATCTTCATGACACCCGACGCGTGCCTGTGCGCCACCTTCGCGACCTTCGTCGTCGCGCCCATGCGCCACTCTCATAACATGTGCCCCAGAACCGAGTATATGCTCCGCGACCTTCGTCGCCGCGCCCATGTGCCACTCTCATAACATGTGCCCCGGCACCCAGTGTATGCTCCGCGACCTTTGTCGCCGCGCCCATGCGCCACTCTCATAACATGTGCCCCGGCACCGAGTGTATGCTCCGCGACCTTCGTCGCCGCGCCCATGCGCCACTATCGTAACATGTGCCCCGGCACCAAATATATGCTCCGAGACCTTCGTCGCCGCACCCATGCGCCATCTTCATGATACGTGCCCCCGGTACCAAGTATTGCTTTGCGATGTTCGTCGTTGCACCATTTTCATAACACGTGCCCCGGCACCAAGTATTGCTCCGCGACGTTCGTCGTCGTGCCCGTGCACCATTCTCATCATACGTGCCCCCGGCACCAAGTATTGTCTCCACAATGTTCGTCGTCGCGCCCGTGCGCCATCTCCATCACATGTGCCCCTTGGCTCTCTGTCACACTACAATGCTCCTTGCATCGGTCCATCCTTTCACCACACCATGCGCACCTTGCCTTGGTGGAACATGCTTCAACCCACTCTCCGGAATGTGGAATATCATGCGGGGATAGGCGACTCCTCCGGGACACTATCTCCGTCAGGGAGCTCTTTAACTCCCATTCGGCCAGGTAGACGGCTCCTCCGGGATGCTACCTCGGCCAGTCGGGTAGACGGCTCCTCCGGGATGCTACCTTGACGCGCTCCGAGTGCTCCGGCACAAGGACTCACCGCAGGGATAGGCGACTCCTCTGGGATACTATCTTTGCCAGGGAGCTCTTCAACTTCCCTTCGGCCAGGTAGACGGTTCCTCCGGGATGCTACCTCGGCCAGTCGGGTAGACGACTCCTCCGGGATGCTACCTTGACTCGCTCCGAGTGCTCCGGCACAAGGACTCACCGCGGGGATAGGCGACTCCTCCAGGACACTATCTTCGCCAGGGAGCTCTTCAACTCCCCTTTCGCCAGGTAGACGGCTCCTCTGGGATGCTACCTCGGCCGGCCAGGTAGACGACTCCTCCAGGATGCTACCTCGGCCTATGGAATATGCGACTCCTCCAGGACACTATCTCCGTCAGGGAACTCTTCAACTCCCCTTTCGCCAGGTAGACGGCTCCTCCGGGATGCTACCTGGCCCGTCAGGTAGCGGCTCCTCTGAGATGCTACTTTGACGCGCTCTGAGTGCTCCGGCACAAGGACTCACCCGCGGGATAGGCGATTCCTCAGGGGCACTATCTCCGCCAGGGTTTCTTCGTGACTGGCCTACGTGCTCCGGCACTGAGGGCTCGCGTCGGCACCCCTATGGACTATCACCCCCAGTCACTCCGAGAATTGAGCAGGTCTTCGGAGGGCATCGCGCCTAGTCTGCTTGGCAGTTGGGCGTCGGGTCTTCCCCACCACTGCCAGGTCTATGGGACACTATAAGGGCTTGGATTAGAGGCTAGATCAAGGGGTTTCTCTGGCCACACCGACGCTGTGGGAGCCAGTCTTTCCAGACAGACAGAGCGACGCTGTGTGGGTCAAACCGGGTGAATATGCGATTCGACAGTCCGTGGAGCACCGGCAGCTGTGGACCCCTCAGTGACGTGTCATTCCCGGGGAGTGCCACGTGTCGGGTGATGACATCATCATTTCAACCTCTATAAATAGAGGTCTTGAGAATTCATTTGGAGGTTGGACATTTTCAGATTCTTTTACTTTCTCACTCTAGAATCCTAGAGAGAGAAACATACAGGACCCTGACTTCGGACCTAAGCATTAGACTGTGACTGTCATTGTATATTCACCCTGCGCCGTCGCCCTCGTAGCACTGTCACCCTCAGGCTCTGTCTGGGAAGCCTTTGGTCTCTGCCCTTGCTCCACCCTTGCTGTGTCTTACATCAACATACTTGGCAGCTGACGCGGACTGTAGCCTTTGTGGCACCTCCACGTAGGTACGAACCCACTTTCCCTGGCATCACTCTTAAGCAAGAGGTGGCAACCCTGCCCACTCAGTACACATCCACACCTCCACACGTGCACTCGCTTCTTGAATTTTGCAAACTAAACCCCCAAACTTGGTAGAATTACACTTAAGTCCTAAATTTTTTTCATAATTACAAAAGTGCCCCTAAAAATTGTGTAATTGCCTTTTGGCCCCGAATAAATTCTAATTTTATTAAATATCACTAAAATACTTATTATCACCCATTTTATTATTTTTCGTCACAGAGGCATTAATTTACAGTTATGCCCCCACAGTCTTTTTTTTCAAATTTACGAAAATGCCCCCAGAATTTTAAAATTTACATTTTTGCCCCAAAATATTTTTAAGCTCCTATGCACTACTATTACTCGAGTATTACTTAAATTTAACGCCCGTTTATTTTTTGGGTCACGGATGGCTATTTTACTGTCTCCTGAAGTTCGGGATATTACAGTTTAGCAAACTGACATGGTAAACAATCAAAACTTTTAGAACTGACGACACCTAATAAACCACTGGACACTGGAAAATGTAACCAAGAAAATAAAGCGTGGAATACAAAACTAGAATTCCACAATTCATGAGTCTTTTGGAAAGACATGGAGGCAGTAGACTGAAGAGGAATTGGAGGATGATGAGGGATGTATAAAGTGATGAGCTCAAATAGTCATCCAACTTTATGGTCGGATCCTGCATAGGAAACCAATATGAGAAAAATGCAAGTCCAAACCAAGATTACAAAGTTAACCAACTGATATGAGAATAAACTTAAGAATAGAGATAAAATAAGTATCAAGACGAGACAAGGTAGATATAGAGATATGACAAAAATGATTAACATGCACAAGAGAAGCATCAACGGTATGAATTAGTTGATAATGCGAATCATGTTGCTTAGAGACAAAAGAAAAAGGACCAGAGGTCATATGATTACAACACCTAGAATCAAAATACCAAGATGAGTTACCTAAAGCTACGAAAAGAGCAGAGGAAGGCGGAGTACCAGAACAAGACATGATTTGCTTAACTATTTCAGCAACATCATTAACTGAGAGAGCAGAATACGAGGAAGCTTTCAAGCCATCATTAGTTTCTGCAACAGAAAGGGAGGGAGGCTTGCATTGTAATATATGTTCCACACTTATAACAATAGGGAAAGGTAATTGTCATTTATACTAATATATCATAACACCCCCCCTCAAACTCAAGATGGTAGAGAAGAACAAGCTTGATTTTGGAGGTTAAGTCCATAGTGTTGTCTTGATACTAACAACATTAAATGAGAGCCAAGTTGAGTTAAATTCATAAGTACATTCGATGAAGAATAGAGCAAAAGTCCCGGGACGAAGTCTGACAACCATCGAAGTCTCAGGTTGATGTGCAATGACTAAGAACAGTGATGGAGTCCCGAGACGAAGTTCGACGTCTCGGGGTGAGGTTCTGTGACTAAAAACGTAGCAGAAGTCGCGTGGGGGGATCCAACAACGAAGAATAGAATGCATCGTAGCCACGAAGAGAAAAAAGGAAAGCAAGAAATAATAAAGTAACAAAACTGGAGGCTCAAAACAAAGAATCTAAAGAGAATCTAAGCAAACATATAACGGGATTGGGTTCAAAGTAAAAAAAACAAAAAAGGGTGGTAACCAGTCAAAGGAGTGAAAAAATCCGGTCAAAATAGCTTGAAACGGTCAACCAAAGGGAAATCGGTCTAACTAAACTGGTTAAGCAAAAAATAGACAACAGCGCAGTGGCAAGAACTATAGGCCGCGCGTGAAGATGCATGGAAAGGATTTTAGGGCTGAAACTTTTGGCGATTTGTCACAAGGGTTTGAGAAAGCCAGAAGAACAATTAGATCACTGTGCTAATGATTAGAAAAGGCAGATTACAACAATGATGGTGGTGGTAGAGTTTCTGGTGGCATGTGAGGAAGGTTTTGGCGGCCTGATTCTAGACATTGGTTGGGGATTTTGTAGTAAAGCTTGATGTCAAATTAGAATTTCGGAAGCATACAAAGTAGGAAAATCACCTACAAAGAAGGGAAAAAACAATCGGTGACGATAAAAATGCATGCTGTGGTACGAGAAAATCACCAAGTTTTTAATAAAAGCGAAGATCACAAGAAAGATAGGGCAGAAAGAAGTACCAAAATGTTGAACTCCAGAAGATAAGAAGAACACGAAAAGAAAAAGAAGCACATGAGTTGGTTAGGTGAACGACACAAGGCCGTCTACCGGGGTTTACGAAACAGTTACAGGACACTCAAAATGGTGGATCATGTGACCTTGATACCATGATAAAAGAGAAGATAATAATATACTTTTGTGCAACAGGATGTATAATGGAGCCTTTATATAGTCGTGAATTTTTATCTTACAAGTGCTACGAAACCTAAAGAATATACTAAATTAGGGGGAATAACACAATAATTCCTTGACAATAGACAACCTTACAATAAAATTAACAAGAAGATAAGCGAAAACATCTCGACCACACGAAATTGGGATCCTTGGTCCCTAATTCTATAACATACTCCAAGCCAAGCTTACGCAAAACCAACGCGAGTAATTATAAGCAATTGACATACATAAAACAAAGAGGGATCAATGTGAAGCGACTTCGTTAGTAAATCGTTGTGTTCTATGACTTGACAAACCCAATATTACGGAGCAATTTAACAAAAGAAAATAGCTATTTTCACCCTAAAGTTGTATATCTTATTCAATTCTGTCTCACATGAATATTGCCAACTTGGAGTGAGTTAGTTCAGTTTCATAGTAAAAACCCTAAGTTCTCGCAAAATCTTTTATCTATCAAATTATGGAGCTACTTTTTTAGTTGTTTGCTTTCATGTTTTACTTATTATAAATTTTTTAGATTTTACAAAAATAAAGGAAAAGTTGTTAAAGCATTGTTGCAAAATATCCATATTATATATAAATGCACGGACGAAGTTAAATGATTAAACCTTTTTCTTAAGATACCATTTTTTTTTTAATTTGAGAGTCTATTAAAGTGAAGGGTTTTGGACACCAACTACAAGATTAAGTACATTTTCTTAAAATATCTTTCTTGAGTTTTATAATTCAAAATATAGGGGTGTGTTTGACTCTTAATACACATTAAGCCTCTTTGCTTGAATGACACTTTTTAAATCTTAGTGGGTGTTTTCGACTTTTACTTGAGAATTCTTATAAAAAAATTAGAAAGATGGTGTTTGAGATTGATGCTAGACTGGTCAAACCTAGGTTAAATCAGGTTTGAAGTGTTTGGCAAAAAAAGTAAACTGATTAAATCTGCTCGAATATGCTTAAAACTGATTAAATCAAAATTTCTTATTTTCTTGGATTTTGATTTACAATTTTGGAGAATCAAATTTGACCAAAAGTATTACCAAAATATCCTCAAATATAAACAGACATTAAATGCCTCATTTCAATTTAAATGCACTATATGTTAAATTTGTCACGCCTAACTTACTTTCGTCTCTTTTTATACAAATAACTTCAACAACTTTTAATCTATTATGCTTAAAATAGATTTTAATTTAATTAAAATTTAATCTTAATAATCAATCCCAAAGAGCTTGCAAGTCTACTAACTTTAGATATTTCGGTAATTTTGGTAACATTTAAGTTTTTAGTTTTTTTTTTCAGTTTTGTAAATTCGAGAGAAAAACGAGTTTGACACAGTTTTTTTTTTCCTTCAGTTTTCAAAATCAGTTTTTAAAATAGGACTGTTTTTTAAAACTCTCATTTTGGACTTTTGGGTTTCCATTATTGGTTTGTTTTGAGACCCACCCCTCCTCCTCAAAACACAACGCCACCGCCACCTGCCATCAGCCACCGCCGTTCACCCCCACCCCACTACCACCAAAGAAAAAATTCAAAATAAAAATTAGGTAATCAAACACCCATTTTTCTTTGTAAAAAATAAAAATGAAACTGATTTTTTTTTTTTGAAAACAAAAAATCAAAATTGGAAGTGATTTCAAATAGACCCTTTTCATCTTCTCTATCAAAGTGGATAAAAAACAACTAACCAGAAACTTACTTTTATGAGGTCTGTACCTGTTGTATCCTTTAAGCTAAATTGAATAATTACTTTATCACAACTTTCTATCTTTCTTTGTTTCTTTTTTTCGTATAAATAATTTTTTTGCATTCAAACGACTTGCAGACAACTAAGACCACGTTTGACGCGGTTTTTTTTCCTCTCTTTTCTTTTCAGTTTTGAAAATTGGAAAAAAAAAAGTGCATTTGGTAACCATTTTTTTTTCCTTCTCCAATTTAAAAAATCAGTTTTTAAACTGAAGAGTAAAAAACAAAACTCCAAAAACTGTTTTTTTTTTTCACTTTTGATTTTTTTTTTGAGACCACCACCATCACCTTCCCACCGCTGGCAGCCACCTCAGGCGACCACCGCCGGCCGTCGACAGCCACCTCCGACAGCTGGCGACCACCGCCGTCGACTGCCGACAGCCACCTCCGGCCGCCGGCGACTACCGCCGGCAGCCACCTCCGGCCACCACCACCGTCGACCACCGCTACGTCCCACCACCGTCACCGCAAACCACCCAAAAAAAAAGTCAAAATAAAAAGGGTTACCAAACACCAAAAAAATAAAAATAAAACAAGGGTTATCAAACACCCACTTATTTTTGTAAAAAAAAAAATTAAGTTGTTCTTTAAAAACTGAAAACCAAAATTTTTTTTTTGTCAAACCAACCTAAGTTAATACACATTAACAACTTGTATAAAACCAAGTTATCTTGAGCTTGAGATTATGGATGAGCTTTAATTGTGCCTCAGTAGCATATTCCTTCACGTATAATTTTTGAAATGTATTCAATACATATTAACCTTGAATTGATAAAATAATCAACTACAAATACTTAGGCCCCGTTTGACACTCTTTTTTTCCCTCTTTTTTTTTCAGTTTTAAAAACTGAAAAAAAAAGGAGCGTTTGGTAACCATTTTTTTTTCAATTTAAAAAATCAGTTTTTAAACTGCAGAGTAAGAAAAAAAACTCCAAAAACTGGTTTTTTTTTTCACTTTTGGTTTTTTTTTTTGACCACCACCACCCTCCCACCGCCGGCAGCCACCTCAGGCGACCACCGCCGGAGACTGCCGGCCTCCGGCAGCCACCTCCGGCGACCACCGCCGGAGACTGCCGACAACCACCTCCGGCCGCCGGCCACCACCGCCGGAGACTGCCGGCAGCTACCTCCGGCCGCCGGCCACCACCGACGGTGACTGCCGGCAGTCACCTCCGGCCGTCGGCCACCACCACCACCACCGTCGACCACCGCTACGCCCCACCACCGCCACCGCAAACCACCAAAAAAAAAAAGTCAAAATAAAAAGGGTTACCAAACACCAAAAAAAAAAACCTAAAAAAAAAAGGGGTTATCAAACACCCACTTGTTTTTATAAAAAAATAAAATTAAGCTGCTCTTTAAAAAACTGAAAACCAAAAAAAAAATTTTGTCAAACGAAGCCTTAATGACACACATCAGAACTCCTTTACCTTCCTAATGAGTGAAGGCCAGAAACATGTCCTTCTTTAATCCCAAGCTATATTGAATAATTTTGTCACAAGAATCTATCCTTCTTTGTTTCTTTTCTTTTCTTTTCTTTTTTTTTTGTATGGAGATTTTTATACAAGCAAACGACTTGGAGATAACCAAATTATCGGTTTTTACATCAACAACTTGTATAAAACCAACTTGATGAGTTTCGATTGCATCTTATTAGCAAATTTCTTCAAGGATTTTTTTTTTATTGTATTCAATACGTAGTAAGCTCGAGTTGAGAAAATAATACAAAATTTGCAAGTGCAAAAACTTAATAAATTACAGAAGTTTAAGGACATAGACTAGAACACGTTTACCATCCTAATGAGCGAACACCAAGACCATGCCCTTCACAAGCTTATACTTCATAAAGAACGATGCTTATATAACAATTGATCACGTTAAAGACGCATTTTCTCAAGCATTTACACATTCAAAACCAATTAGTAGGTGCGACTAATGTGGTAATAGCAGTAGCTATAAACTTAACAAAATGGATATGACATTCTAGCTAAGATTCTAGTAATCTTTGTTCATACCCAAAACCTATAACGAAGTTCCTTAGTTTAATAACGGAACTACCAGTAAACTTATTATGACAATACTACAAATTTAGCTTAGAATCAGAAAAGTTTCTGCATATTTCTTCTAATCAACATCATTAATCTTCCTCCATAGTTATGTATCCATTATCATTTTAATCCCCGCCCACCCCTCAACCTTAAAAAAGAAAAAGAAAAAAATGAAGAAAACTTAAATATTGATCTGCTACATTTGCTTTTAGACACGCCAATGTAACTAAAAGTTGTAAGTTTTCAATTTTGCAAGGCCATATATTGGTTGTTGACCAACTTGATAAATTTTTTTGCCTCGATTAGAAGCTTCAAAAAGTCTTTATCATGGATATTCTAGGGAGAGAAAGACGAGGAGAGTCGTACTTGAGTAAAATTTTGTATGATGATAGTTGTGCTTATAGTAATCACTCATTGGAAATTTTTTTACAACAATAGCCATCTCAAACTAATAACTAAAGCAGGGCAATAAAAGAGGAGATTGAGAAAAAGACTAGAGTGCATTTTCATAATTAGACCTGGCACACGGGTCAACTCCCCGGGTACGGGTAATATCCTCATGGGTACGGGCAAAACAGGTACGGGTAAGAAATACTCGATTTTTTTTTGTGGTGGTAGTAAAAGTGGTGTGGTGCTAGCGGCAATAAAGATGGTGGTGGTGGATTCATTGTTTGAGAGATCTAGAAAAAAGAATAATTACTTTTAATTTAAATAAATCGAAATCTCATAAAATCCGATCATTTTTCATCGGATTTCACACTATAGAAAAAAATTCAGTCAATCCCTTGAAATCCAATTCCAATTCTTTTTTTTAATGTTCCAAACAAATAGATTTGAGGATTTAAAATGAAATCCTATCAATTCCATGATTTCAAACACACCGGGTCAACCCCCGGTGTACGCAGAATACCCTTATGGGAACGGGCAAAATAGGCACGGGTAAGAAATACCCAATTTTTCAGGGAAATCCTCTCTTGTACCCGTACCCAACCCCAGGCGATTCGGGTATACCCACGGGTAAACTGCTCCTGCGCCTTCTCCAGTTCTCTTCATGCCTTGGTGCTCGCCAGCACATCACTAACCAAAATCACTCCGGTCACCTCCACTAGCTCCGGTTACTCCTCTGTCAAATCTTCGAACATATTGTAAGGGCTTGATTTGGCATTCACCTAATAGTCTAATACTAACTGAATGATGACGAGGAAGGCAAATCCATGAGGTGTTGACAGAGATAGCGGGACGACGACGACGGCTGAAGTCGATGACAGATGTTTGATGCGTGGATGACAACGCGAGAACGACGGTGACAGCTGACTTGGACGGCAGGGGCAAATCTATGGGGTGTGGACAACAACAACAAGGACGTGAACAGAAGATCCGTGAGTTGCTTGTGTATAGTGCGGACTGCGTTGTGTGCGAGTGTGTGTGACAGATTCTACGAGTGACCCGTACTCGCTCCAGACTAGACCTGAATTTGCGGGTTGGCTCCAATACGGGTAAAACTTCAAAGTGTCTCGCATGAGGTTGTCTTTACCAGGAGGAGAATAACAACGGAAAAAGTTCGAGTTTTTACCTTAATTAATACATATTTGAAACTTAATTATCAACATACTCAATTTTGAAACTTATTTATTCACATACTACACTTTTAGAAATCGTTATTTAAAACCACAATTTCAAACACTTTATTTCTGCTGTAAAATATAAATCGTTGTTTCAAACAGCGATTTCTATCTTAAAATCGTGATTTCAAACAGCGATTTCTAAAAGTGTGCTATGCGGGTAAATAAGTTTAAAAAATGTATAAATTGGTAATTAAGTTTTAAAAATATATTAATTAAAAGAAAAAAAAACTCAAAAAAGTTCTCCCTCCAATGTTTTCTGTAGCAGTGGTCTTGCATGACTTACATATGACGAACTAATCGGGATACTGACGAGTCTACAAAAACCACTGTTTCTCATAAAATAACAAACCGGCAACTTCAACATCAAAGGGCTGAATTTTCTAACCGCCATTCCCATATTGGAGCCTACGAGACCACCTTTCCTTCCCCGTGTTTGTCATCCCACGCCAAGGAGGCATCTATATATTGACAAAATTTTATGTGTATGATGCTTATTGATAGTAGTAGTAGAATTTTTTGAATAGAAGTAGCAGCACAAAATCCTAAAAGTTCACAACAACACGACATGAATTTTTATTGTGGATCGTTTAGATATTCATAATTCTTAGTTTCATATGAAATCGCTAGATGAAAAATAGCTTCACTCACGCTACAAACTGAAAGAGGGTTTTCACCTAACATAACAGAAAGCTAGCTCATTTGCTATTTGTATGTGGGGCAAGTTTAAGATTAGCTTTTTTTTATAAGCGACAATGTATGTATGACGTTCTTGAACATTATTCTACGTGCAAAGCACGTGAGGTTGATGTGACCGGCAACTTTATTGATGACTTCAGTTTTCATACAACCACCGTCCTACTACAAGAAATGTTATATGATTCAGCACCAATGATCATCGCCTTTTTAGGACCGTTTAACCTACTGTATAACCTTAGTCACTTTTAACTCGTCCTTCTATCATCCCGGCTCTTTCCTGATTCTGTGATACCATATGATCGAGACCAATTATCCGAGATCGTGCAATATTTCATCAACACAACGACAACTTCCTTAAAGAAAGCAAAATCTCACTCTTATCTTCACAAGTTGCTATACGTGTAATCGAAACACAGCTAAAACCTGGGGACTGAAAAAGAAAATGTTCTTGTTCCAAATCATCAATCATAAGATCATCAGTCATGAGCAGTTGAAAAAGTAAATTTTCAAGGAAAAGAACCCCTCCCAACAATGAACGTTCAGGAAACAACATTACAAAGAAGCTCTGTTTTCTTACATTGAAGTGTCCCACTCCTATCTCGTATTGACAAATCCATCAATCCCCTCTGCGGAGATGTGGTCGGTTGCTTAAAAAAGGGACCCCCCCCCCCCCCCCTGAAATCTCAAAGAGAAGAAATCAAAACCAAGAGAGACTTTTCGAAGAAAAGAAAATGCCAAAGGTTAGAAAAAGTACTGTGGCTCTATATATTAGGTGGGGTTTCTTCACAAAGTAGCCAACACCCACACTCAAGACTCTTGAGGACTTGGATGACAATGACTTGAAAATTTTGAAGAGAAGAGAATGACAAGTGGGCAAAGGAAGAAACAAGGAAACAATTTCCCCCAACCCCCCAAGTCCCCATTTGGAACCAGAAGATTCAAATGGGATTCACAGTCTTCGACCTTCAAAAGTTCCAGCGCACACTAACAGTGCTTTTCTGTGTCCTTGCAACGGTAGAAAGTGGAGTGGACACCACAATGCCTGTCCTCAGGGAAGCAAAGAAATCCCACCAAGATCATCCATCCTTTTTACAGTTGAGTGCCCTTTTCACTTAATTTCGCTGACCACCTCTCCTGTTCCTATCGTCTCTCTTCCAAAAGTAAAAGTTGCTATACATATCACTCCTTCCTTTTCTTGTTCAAATTCTCCTTTCCCTGCATTTCACAAGAGAACTTACTGTTACCAACAAGACATAAAGCAAAATTAAAGCCAGTGACCAACATAATGTGAAAACTGAAAAGAAAAAGAGTACCCTGAATAACTTTTCCGTGTAGTGTGGGGAGAAGGCGGAAGTAATCTGTTTCTCTGTTTTTTAAAACCATTACCTTGAGGTCAAATTAAAGCAACCTTGCCGATGCGTCAAGGTTCAAGGGCAAAAGCGTGCCCTATGGTTTTACATTGCAAGAGGGCTTTAAGTGAAAGACCAACAAGCACGACGGGCAGGCTCCACGTATTCACGGGTTCAACTTTGAAGTTCCACACAGTTGAGCACATATTATAAACACAACTTGCAGATAAATAAATGCAGCAGAGTACAATTCTATAGTTTCAGACCATACAGGCTTTAACTTTCTCTTCTTTTTATCATCAAACCATTCTAACATTCTTTTCAGTTTTGATCCATCCTTCTCTGTTGAATTTGGTTGGGAACAAGGCCAAGTCTATCTGAGCCCAAGTTTACCTCATTGCCTCTCTATCTCTGGAATTCTGTCTGTAAATTTCCTCTGCTGCTTTCTTTGTGGGGCTGCGGCGAAGGAGAAGGAAGCATACTAATAAAGTTAAGGGAAGCAGCCAAATTTGCTATTACCCCAATACCCCCCAACTAATCAAGTCAAAGGTACAGTTCACAGCTCAAAAAGTAAGAGGAAAGAATGAAATTCGTAGAGAGTCAAAGCAAACATGTTAGGGGAAGCAAAAAACAGTCTCTTTCTTTCCGACTACGGATTTGTCTCTAGGCACCCACCATGTTATGATTCTCTTCAAATGACCACAAGGCCCTCCTTGACCCTTTTCAGGTTCTACTACCAAATGACTCAAGAGCCCTTCTTTCTGTTTCTAGTGTCGGTAGACCGACAACAGGGAAGGGCTTCCCTACACATTTCATCTGAAAAAGTCTCTCTTATACTAACGCAACATCCATGGTTGTTATAACGTTTGATCCACAAAATATCAAGAAAGTGACAAGCAGAAGCCCCACGAGTGCACAAAGAGGCAATACTAACATTTTCTCGTGATTGTGATTTACAAAATCTATACTTCTAAGACCAACTCCTAAGACACTACAAGAGCCAAAAAAAATAAATAAATAAAATAGACTTATGGCATTATTGTTATCAATCATGAGTAACATTTTAGTAGCTTTTATATGAAAATGACTGATACAGACTGAGATGAGAACGTACAAGTGAGATTGTGTAGGAAAAGGGTAGAAAGGGAGCTTACTGATTTTTCTTTTTTTTTTCAGGTGGGTTTTGGGTTAGCTAGCTTGAATGCAACAGTGGGAGCTATACGGCAGCTCCTCCTCTGATGCTCCAGTACAAGTTCCCCGGCAAACCAGTCGAGTTTCTCGAAATTTCTCTGTTCTCCAATCCTCTTACCACCAAATAGAACAGATTCCACATTTTTCTGTTTCAGCATTTCGTCAGCTATACCTACAAGCATCTTTACATTGCTGGGACTAGGATCGGAGTCTACATTGGCCACGCAGCGACCTAAGCTAGAACCATTGGCCTGTCATGTGAAATCAGCAAGATAAATGAGCTTATATGCATAATAAACATGTATGAGAATCAAATGTTTAAGTTAAACTGATGTGCTCCAAAAGTGAGATTCTGCTGTCAAAACTTAAAACTGAATCATTTCACCAAACAGTTGGGATAAAAAACTATCGATCAAACCCTTAAGAATTTTACAAATTGCAACACCCCAATTTAGAAGCATGAATACCCGCTTCGTGCCATGCAATTCTTTGATCCAAGAATGATTCAAATAGGATCATATCACGAAATCCACCAAGTATTTCCAGTATACGAGTAAAAGACAGTTAACTTACCACTATTAAATAATTTCACAGACTAACCAACCTAAGGTTAGATCCTGGGTAGGACTTGGTTATGTTAATCTATCACATCATTAACTCCTCAGGGTTTTATTAAAAGATGCGAAGAATACAGCAGTCAAGAATCAGAAGCCTCACAAGTAGGTGCTGCAGCCGGAGACATACGATGTCTTATTCCCCCAAAAACGATTTAACCAGACCATTGCATTGTACAACAAGGAAAAGGAAAATGTACTTTTTAGCAAGTGCAATGATCAAGGCAGGACCATATGAGAAAACGATGTCAAAACCCCACTAGTCGTATATAAGCTCACGTGTAATGCAAGAACATCAAAACCAGAGACCGTCCTGGCCCTGCCAGCTCAATTCATATATCATAAACATCGGTCCTGACTCCCGATGATAACATTTATCTAATCATGAAAGCCATGCCTTTCCTCGAATGATACCCGCATGTAAATCAATTTCACCAACCAGTTAGCATCGCTCTCCATTTTTAGCAAGCTTAAATCTCAGTTACCCAGCCATACTTGTACAACAAATGTAATAACAAAGCAAAACAGTCCCCACATGAAAAAACAAAACCATATTTCCTCTCAGGTGAAAATGTTGGACTCAGGCTAAGTCAAGAAAACTAACAGCTATACAATATAGTTAATTCAACCATCTCCCAAGTAACACCCAAGTGGCAATAGGCCCATCTATCAATCGGGGCTCTGATCTCCTTTCTCATGTGTTCTGTATGGTGGTTTAAAGACCAATTCTCGGACCAAACCAGATTCTATCAGCAGCAAGTATCTAAAAGCACAAAGCTGTAGCTAAATCCTTCGATCATATCTATTGTGATATTCTGAAAGGTTTACCAATGGTTAATCATACTATCACAATAGAAGCGATTTCTGTCAAAATGTGAGACGAAAGCTACAACCAGCGTAAAGCAAATGGCAGAACCATGCTTGATTTAGCAAAACTTAAGCCCCATCGAATTAGAAGACAAATTAGCTTAACTTGCAATGCGTGCAAATTGAGGTAAAACAGTAAACATCAATTACACCATCTGCTCTCGAGGCAAACGATGCCCACTGGTTGGCAATGAGAAACAGAGCCCAAGAACAACGTTACGCTACGCCCACTGGCTAACTTTGTCTGCCACAAAATTTCCCTCAGGCATCTCGCACTACGTGTTTGATCACACACAACCCAACACACAAGAACCAAGGGCAGTTAATTGCATGAGTCCAGCCAGTAAAGCCAGAGTCAGGCTGGCTCACAACAGCCTAAAAAACAATCGCCATCCATCCAAGCAACAGACAATCCCCAAAACCCAATTCACCCCTTTGCCAGGCACCCACCAGCCTGTCACAAACCAGTCTCATGCACTAAAAGTAGCAAAACCAAACCGAAACAATTAAAGATGGTGACGCATAAGGGAATTAACATTGGCTCGCAGATAAACCAAAATGGACCGGGGAGTCACAGTAAAAGCCATAAAGTTACCTGTATACGGACGTGATTACTGCTACGGCTCTGACCAAACGCCATTGCCACGGCGTGGTCCACCATGTCAGCGGAGCTGTCACCAGAGATACGAGCCATGGGACGAGCCCAGTCCTTAGCCTTCCACCCTTTGACCTGGTCATAGCCATAGCTGGCTTCTAACAGCTGACCCGTGCCCAGCGAAAGTACCAGAATGTCCTCCACTCCCCGCACGAAGGGAAACTCCTGCTTGTTGTGAAGCACGTGAGTTATGGCCGCCGCCGTCGGGTTGCTCATCGCCAGACCGCCGTCGACGGCCAAACACCGCGTTTGGCAGTCGACCGACCGCATGGAAACCGGCTCGAAGAACGCTGGTTCGGCTGACGTGGCTCGACAGACCTCCCATAGACGGAAATCGAAGCTGTCTGTTTCGAGGGCGTCGGCTCGGGAAAACAGGAAGGGAGCCGAGCTGGATAAGTCATAGCACGGTATCAGAACTGGCTTCAACGTGTCTTTCAAGGTCAAGCTCTTGCCGTCACAGGTAAAAGCCTCCTTCACCACCTTTTCAAACGCCGCCGTAGCGGAGCCGGTCCCGCTGCCGCCTCCGCCTCGAAAAATCCGGCGGAGGAGGCGGCTGCCCGAGCTCCGGTAAATCCTCTTCCCTTGCTCCACCAAGAACTTCCATGTGTCCTCGGCCTGAAAAATCGGACGGCTGTTATTCTTCGTGCCGAACAGCATCGCGGTGAATATCCCTCCGACTCCGGTTCCGGCGGCGACGTCGAAATAATCTGCCACTCTAGCATCTGGGTTGCCGGATTTCGCTTTCAAGGCCTGCTCGAGGTATGCCAGGGCTTTGCCCGACAAAATACTTCGCATTCCGCCGCCGTCGATGCTGAGTATGCAGATTTTGCCCCTCTGGTTCTTAATCGCCTGAACGCCGTCGTCCGTAGCTTCCGGCGTCACGTACGCCTCGGATTTCGTCTGTTCCGTCACCGGAGCGATCTGTTTGGGGATCCAGAGCTTCTGATCGTCGTAGCCGAACAGAAACTTGCTCTCTAAGATCGAAAAAATCTCGTAGCTCAGCTTGTCCGTGTCGATGCTGGGCTCTTGCATTTCCGCCCCATTAGAACCCATTTGTCAAAATCAAAACTTGTCGGCTCTGCCAAAAGTTTCGCAGCAGAAAGAAATAGAATTGTTCAACCAGATATGGTACGGGTCTTGATTCCCGGAGGGAGTAAGGTAATGAACGCCAATGGGTTTATTGACCCAATTAAATTTCTGGACATATATAGCTAGGTAGGGTGACCTGTATATTACTCAATTTGGCAGCAAAAGATCGCCTCGAAACTCCCGCCAGCAAATATTCAAAGGACACGAATTCATTCCACCACCAACGACAAGGCACACCTCATCGTCATCATCATCAGAATCCCACCATTTATCTGCAACTTCTTCTGTGAACTCCTAGTTGGACTGACTGCCTGGGAAAAACTGCATATATAGGTGTAAAGGAAAGCAAAATTGGTGTTTGAAGGGAGTTTCTGTGCCAAAATTCTCCTAACTTTTATGCTCTCTCGCTATGGAGGAAAGTCTGATATTCTTGAAGGTCTAATAAATAGTGCTTACAAAGACATGAAAATGGGATCAACCAACAAAGACGAAAGAAGACAAACTGAGGGAGGCAGCAACACAGTGGTTGCAGAGCATGTCTGTCTATGGCCTTTTCAATTAAATATATGAAGACACCCTACTATTTATATGCAAAATCATATATTACTGTACTAAAAAAAAATTCCAGGAGAGCTGCCAACTTTTAGGCGAAACGGCAAAATGGAGCCTCCATAGTCACACCAAAACTCGTCTGCATACGAATCCATTTTAATTGAGCAGCGAGCCTCTAGTGTTTTGCCCATATTGAGCGAAGATACAAGTTCGGGATGAAAAATTTCTTTGACACTGTTTGAATTGATAGTCGTAAAAACTTACTCCATTATAAATTTGAGTTTGAGTGACTATAGTCCATCGTGTAATGGTGCCGTTTAAAGGGTTGTGATAAATGTAAGTCTCATTAATCGCGCACTTTCTATTTTAAATTTCGAGCGTAAAGAGGTATCACCATGGCATATGAGCTTATCTTAGACCGTATCATGTGAGGTAAAATTATGTTCTTAATAATCATCGAGAGAGAAGGATTCAGGACTCCATACATATTGACCGTCTGTTACTGCGGTTGCCCTTTTCTCTGTTTAGGAAAATGGTCACCGACGGTTTTTGGGGTCAATCCCGTCGGACATCAACGGTCCAGATTGATTGGTAGGTCTTGGGACTGGCCGTCTCCGTGATCAACGGTGATACTGCAGAGAAGGCAAAATAGATCCCCGCGCGCGCCCTTCTCGCATAACGTGTGGGGCCCGCTGCTGCCGCTTGTGGGACCGAAGCCGAGATCGTCGGCAAATGAATGGAGACGCACTCATTGCGCTGATTTGCCTCATTTCTTTAACATTAATATGTTCCGACCAGAAAATATGTTTTGTTTTTTTTTTTGCTTTTAGTGTTTGGTATTGGACGGGACGGGACTACCCCTTTGAATTAGCGAGTTAGGCAGGGGTTGGGTTCCACTCACAAACGTACGTGGGGTCAACGTTGAGTCATTAAGGGCTAGAAATGGCGCGAATTGACCTCCCCACTCTTTTTTTTTGGTTTGGTTTGGGGTTCCTTTTTTATGATTTTACCATGCAAAGGGAAAACTGAAAAAGGTAACGATAATTCGGTGGAAAGTGGCAGATTGGATGTTTATCCTGTTCACTTTTGGTGTGCAGTTATGATGTTGATGGCAGCTTTAGTAAGAGAAGATTACTGTGCGTGCTGTCACATAGCAATAGAATCTTGCATCGTCTACCTAGGGCCGTAAGTAAACCGAACGAGCTAAGTGAAGTTTAATTTAGAATCGTTCGAGATTCGTTGATTTAACTTTTTGAGTTTGAAATTAAGATTAAGTTAATCAAATCTCTCGAATCAATTTTAAACGAGTTCAATCCGATCAAATGTTTTATGCACCCCAATTTAAGATTAAGTACTATTAGCGGTGTTCAATCCCAAGGGGTTAGCCCGGAGGTCATATGCACCCCAATTTTGTATTAGGCCTAAACTTATTTAGTTTAGCCTTTATTTAGTAGGCTTTGTTTTTATTAGTTAAGTCCAATTCAGTTGGTCAAGTCCACTTGGTTAGTCTAGTCAGTTTGGCTTAACCCAAGTTAGAGTCTAGATAGATAAAGGGTAGAAGTAGTTAGTTTGGTCTTGACTTAGATGCCTGCCCGACTTCATCAATCATGTGCGTTTTAAAAAGCTATTATTTTCCTATTAGAATTGTTCCAAAACTAAATGAAGGAGGGAAAGATCATTGGCTGGTTCAACTAAATCGATTAATTCTCTAAAGTGTTCCCGCCAGTCCCCCCTTGAACCGGGTTAATTTTACTAGTGTTCTAGCCGCTAAGGTCACAAAAAGTCTTTTTTTGGTCAATTTCAATCTTCTCTCATAGGCTATAAGGATGACCAAATCGTTTCTTTTACATTCCTATTGCTCACAGACTTTTGCTAAAAGGCCCTCTGATGCTCAAAAAGGACAGTTGGTTAGAGAGAGAAAACTCCCAAGAAAAGGGTGATTAGACTTGAAATCCCAACTTCTCATATTTTGTACATAGTTTAATTTCGACTAACTCTAAATTTATGATACAATATTCCGTTTAAGCAATTCAAAAGCCTTTTTTTAAAGAGCTACGATATTGCAGATGAAAGGGAGTTCATAAGAGGTCATTTTTTTCAGGCCCAAAATGACATTTTTCTGATGGGGCAGACTCCCTTTCTTGGTTTTAGATGTGCGATCGATGCTTACGTCATGCAGTCGGAAAATCTGGATTAAAGGTATAATTCTTGATATTTATCTTTTTCTTTAGATTAGTTTCCCTCCTTGCAATCAAATGTTGGTTCGTCAAAAATCAAAAATAGCTTTCTAAACTTATTAAAAGAATTTGGTCTGGACTAGAATTCTGATTGGATTAGACTACTAGGCAAATAAGAGTATTAAAACATTCAACTAAAAGAAGTTAATTTGAATTAGGTCTCTCAGAAACCACATACAAAGATTTATGTTGCCTTCCATAGGGTCAAGTCGAACTACAATGGTTTGGATCTCGACTTGTCTGGTTGGGAGCGTAGACATTTGGCTTACGATGTCGAATTCAATCCAAATTTAAGTTTAGCTTAGGATTTGTTTGCCTTTATTTGTGCCTTTTTCTAATTTTTTTTGGATAAAAATCACAAAACTAAGTTAGATACCGTTTAGGATATCACGGGGGTGCCTAACACATTCCAATTATATAAATTAGTTCTCGAATCAGAATCTCCGGTTATGTATATTAGAAGCTTTAATTACATGCAGAGTCAAACCTTATGGTTTTCTTATCTATCCTTGTTAATTTTAATTAACTTAAAAGATAAAATGGCGACTTAGATAGACCTTTTGATCTTGTTCAGAGGCAGTTCGTCACACCTTGACTTCTAAGATCAACCCTTGGGGCCGACAGTCTGGAGAATTTATCTACCTAAACATATCATACCCTTATGGAGGGTGCGCCTTTAAGATCGGTCAGAAAGAAGACAGTCGATTGATGCACAAGCTAGCCCAAGAATAATCTTTACCCTCCGGAAAGAGAGGAAAAAAAAAAACCTCTTGGCCTTTTTCTACCCAAGAATGTAGGGAGAGCCAATAGCTGTTCACTTCAATTTTAGTAAGAGTTGTGGACTCGTGAGGTAGGGAAAGAGTAACAATTTTGGGGACTGCTGTCTCATTGTAGGACCATTTTCACGGGTGACTATGCAGTCTATGCTTGGAGGACTTAGATTTGCTGCAAGAAAAAAGAAATTAGTCACAATTTGCAAAACACTAGCCTTATCCCACATCAATTAATTGATAATTCTTAACCACTCGGTCTTGGTTCGGCTTACGAAACCTCGACATCTTTGCTGCACTCACAGAAAATGAGAAATAACCATTGTGGAAAAACCAAATCACAGATAAGCAATATGAAGTCAATTGAAATTTGTAAAAGACTCTGATTAAATTGCTTGTATTCTCGTCACTTATGCTTGTTTCTAAACCAAGGAAAAAGGGTTAATTACACTGGACTGTCTTGAGGTTTAAGCTTATTACACACAGCTACGCCTAATTATTGAAATTACACTTGTTCCCTGTGTTTCGTAATAGTTTTACGAAATTTCCTTCTGTTAAGGGACCATCAAGAAAAGTTAAGAAACTATAAATACATTGTGATCTTCCGAAATTGCCGTTAACCCTTAAGAAGTCTTCTTCATCTTCAATACTAGCAACTACTAACAACCGGCCACTATCGATGCTGGCGCCCAACCCAGCCACCGTCGACGCCAACCCAGTCACTATCGAAAAGTACCCTAATCTCTCTCCATCTATCCCTAAATAAACCCACGTTCTGCCACACGCGCGAGTGCGCTAACACCAGTCCATCATTCAAACACACATAAAACACATCGGTGACCACATGCCTATCACAACACCGACGACCACCTTCAGGCAATAGCAGAGGCAACACAGGGCACGTGCCCACCTGCTGCCTTCTTCTCCATCGTTTAGAGTACACAGGCAATGGTGATGTTGCCGCCGACATAGGCAGTTGGAAGAGTTTGGGAAGAAACCACTTTAGGCAAGGCAGGTGGAAGGAAGATGAGAAGAAGAAGGAGGGAGGGGGGGGGGGGGGGGGAGTGGCGGCTAATTGTTTTTGGTAGTTTAGGGTTGGAAGGTTGAGTTTAAGGAATTGATTTAAATGCTGAAAAATTAATTTGAACCATTGATAAAAATAAACTGTCATTATTTTTTGGAAAGAGTTTTATGTGTTTTAATGATGATACTACTATATGATACTATGGTAAGTGAATACAAAAAGAGACATTTTATTGGAAAATTGTTCCTAACATGTGACGTTTGCTAAAATGCCTTGAAAAATACAACATTTTTACTAATTACACTTCGATTTGGGGTCACAGTAAAAGAAGCATAAAAAGAACGACACTCAAATAAACGTCTTAATAAACATCCTTTATACTATATTTTGTTGTAATGAACGAAACTTTAATCTTTATCTCTGTAGTCGTTTCAATCTTTGCTCTCTTAATATAACTATTATATTCGGTGTTGGCTCTTGAAATTAAATTGACATACAAATTTTTTGGTTACCTTTGGATTTACCGAGGTCGAAAGTGAGTGTATGAATTTGTTACTCATGAAATTGTGGATAATTCAGTCATGCCCTTTCGATTTGTGCTCATTTAAGTTGTCTGTTTGTTGGGTTAATATATTGTCAAATAATTAGGCTTGAGATTAAATTAAGTGCCCACCCCGTGCACAGTTTCTGACTTCGCCCCTGCCTTCAGGTGCACACGTCCATACACGCGCACACACAAAAACGCACATAGGCAAACAAATTCTTCCCATCACATAAATACATGCGCGCACACTCATACAGACTGACCCATAACACTGCTCGTCGTCACCACCATTGAATCCCCACCACTGTCCAACACACACACATAGCCCCATACCCCTTACCCAGGGGCGTCGTATGCCCTTTACCCATGCACTCACTCACACACATGAACCCAAACCCCATTAAGCCAAATGTATAGATTTGTTTATGATTACCCAAACCTACAACCACCTCTTGTTGCCACTGCTTCACTGCCGCCTGCACTTCCTTATCCAGTGCCCTATTCATCCCTTAATCAAAGTCCAACATAGCAAAACCCAAGCTCCTTTTTATCGAAACTCTAGATCTGGAACCGAGAAAATGTGGCATGCTTCCCTTTTTTGTGGGTTTGAGACAATATCAATGTAGCATAAGTGGCGTGATTGGGTGGCAACCAGGGGTGGCTCCTGACTCATGGATGATGCCAAGAAAATACTTTTGAGGTTTCAAATATATGAATTACGCTGGACTAAAAGAACATGAAAATATTGTTAGAGGAAGTGCCTGGTTTTTTAATGCCGGCTATCCTCAATGATGTAACCGATAATGAGTAATAATATCGCTCGTTCCTCTAAAAAAAACTAAAGATTTAGTGTTGTGCTAAAGTTGTTTCGGAGCCATGTATCAGGAATTGACTTGATACTTGCTACTGATAAACGAAAGGCCCTGGGGAGACTTAATGTTATTATTGAACTAACAATCATAGGGTGGCATTAAAAGTTCTACAAGTTCTACAAGTTACAATGACTTGACAAAACCAACTCTGTACCCTTTGCTTACCTCCTCTCTTGCCTGTCTGATTTGCAAAATCCTCACCCCCACATAACCACCCACGTCCATGGCTTTGGTCCTCGTCCTATTTATTCATCCCCCTCAGGAAAAGAGGGAGGGGGAGGGGGGTTGATTCCATGACCCATGAAGCCCTAGTAGTATAGCGACATCAGAAATTAATACTTGGTAGAATGGGTAGAGCTTGGAGTGGGGACCAAATAAATAACATTTTGGTAAAGCCATGGTAACGGGGTCAATCATGAAGCCATTTTGTCAAAATAATTGTAAACAACGGCGAGCCAAAGCCCCTACCAGTGAAACTTACCCCCTTAGAGTAGCACGAATTTTCTTTTGGAGCGAACTTCAAACAAAATTCCCTTTTTCATTCTGGGTTATATTGGCTATGGTTTCTCTAGTTACTTAAAATTTACTGTTTAAACAGGTGGTTCTTCAACGTATAATTTTTAGGCCCATGGTCTCGGACCATGCCCTCCTGAACTATTTAATCGGAAAGGTCTAACCAAGCAGAGTAAAGAGGAGTAATAAATTGCTGTAAGATATATCCAACGATCTTAAATAGTCTTCTTTATTGATCTAAAACTACCAAAACTATCTTTACTTTTCTCCAGGCTTGAAGTGTAACTTTCACCGTAGCCAAGATTGCGGGAATCACTGCAGGAAGTTGATTTAGTTATGGATTTGTAACATCCGATTTGTGGTATTTCCACTTTCCAGAATTGGCCTGAAACAAGAGTCCTTGCAGTCAAAGTAAGAGGTGGTGGGCTTTGACGAATTGGGGGAGTTGGTAGCATGTTGAACCTGCAATATAGGATAGCTAATGCCCGGCCCATCCATCTACACTTTTTAGGGTTGACTTATGAGACCATTCAGGTCTATTTACATACAAAAATAAAGCTCAGGAATACTATATATATATATATATATATATATATATATATATATATATATATATATATATATATATATATATATATATATATATATATATATATATATATATTAGTTTTGTATTCATTCGCACCCTTATCCATTGCTAAAATACTAGTATTTTATTGTTATTACAGTATTTAGCGACATAAAATGTGGAATAGAAGGGTGTAGAGATTCACGCTCTCCAAATTTTATAGCTCGTTTGTACAACTCGTGACGTTGTAACTGTTACAATAAAATTTGGTGGGCGCTAGCTATGGTTCAAACCTAAAATTCCTTTTTTTTTAGAACAAAAAAGTGGGATTTTGAGAGCAGAGATATAGCATTTGGTGCCACTTTTGCATTGATCTAAAAGCCTGGTACTGTATAGTGAAGCGTTTCTGAGTGAAAAGTAAACATCGCCCACAGAAGTCTTAATTATAACTACAGAAAGAGGCTAAATTTTGAAATGCAACTAAAAATACCTTTAACCTCGCTTTTGACAACCAGCGTTAAGATTTTTTACACATTCAATTGCAAGAAGTTATTGGGTTGTGATTCCACTGGATGCCGGGGCGGATCTAGAAAGTTTAATCGAGGGGTGCCAAAAAAGAATAAAAAAAACTGTGACTAACATAAAAGAATTCAAAAGGTTTAAGTTTATATAAAATATGAATAATCAAAAATACATTATAAAAGCGTCACTATTAAATACGTTAAATACAAAACAGATTGTTCAATTTGACCACTAATAATATATCATTACTATGCATAGTGATTTATTTAACTTGTTAAGGTTGGTCAATAATAAATTACCACTTTTGCATAAAAAAAAACTTAACTCTTACTTTATAGATATATTACTAATGTGATTATCAATTGTATAACTATGTTAATCACGTATAAGTTAACAAATGATAAGAATTTAAAATAACAGAAATAACTAACCTTAATTTATTATTGTCCTTTTGTAATATGGAAATTTAGAATATAGAATAGAGCAAGAAAATGACAAAGACAAGGTACAAAGAATAAAAAACAAGACAAAATGAAATCTTAATAAATTAATGCTACAATATGGTGACATTTTTAGAAATATTTTATATATTTATTCATTATCCCAAAAACTAAAAGAGGATTTCAAATAATCTTGAGGGGTGCCATGCCCTTCCCCCCCCCCCCCCCCCCCCCCCCCCCCCCCCCGGTCATGGGGGAGGTCCGCCCCTGATTGGATGACAAGTTTACTCTTGACTCGTGAGGCGTGAGGTGGCTTGTGGATTTTTCAATTGAATCCTATAACTATAATTGCCTATAATTGTAATAGTTATGGTATGTCATGACTGTATTGTATTTTTCTGTCTAAAAATGTAAAAAAAGATAACCGTGATAATATCTTGTAACTTTTTTACTTTCTTAATATTATTCTCTTATTTAACCCAAAAAAAAAAGTAAAAATCTGAATGCCATAATAATGCCTTATACAGGAAGTAGGAATCTTTGGGACCATTACTCTATGCATTCTTCCCATGTATTTTCTCTTAGGGCCCAAATTTCTTTTGGTCTATTATAAAGAGACCTTGGGCTTGGTAGGTGCGATCATAGACTCATAGTAACAAAATTTCAAATCGAAAATTATTAGGATATATGGCATAGTGAATCGTTCAAAAATCAAGAGTTATTTTGATAAGTCAGAGAAAATCCCTGCAATACGACCAAGTAGTTGAAAATATCACGGATAGTCGGATATCGATCGCCAAAATTTTATAGCATTATATGGAAGAAAATTACATAACAATGTCTGAATTTATATAAAAAAATAATAAGTGTAACATACTTTACCTCATTATTTAGAATTAAGATATTATTTTCGTGTAGGAGGGATTCAAGAGAAATGGAAACGAAAGGGGTGTATTTTCATTTATTGGAGGTCAAATAATTATCAAACTAATGATTAGTCCAGTGATTGACGCATTGGATTCATGTAAACAGCTACTCTTTCGTGATAAATTTTGGAACGGTACAATTGTAGTCTATTATTGATAAATTCCGCCGTATATGAGTTTTAAATGTTTTGCGAATTTGTCGCAATATATTTTGCATATCGTGATATATACGCAATTTTTGTCGCTATCGGTGCGACTGTATATTAGTGTTATGAGCTCACTCTAGACATGGGACAAATTTAAGTCCCTAGCTTACAAGTTGTAAAGAGAATTTTCTTCCTTCCTTGTAAATCATTTTAGGCTAGATTCTAAGTCGGTCTTGAATAGCCTATCTAGAGAGTTGGATTTAGATAGAGATGTCAATGGGCCGGCCCAGCTCGGGCTCAGTGGGCCTCACATGAAAACTGGCCGGGGCCGGGCCAAAGGGGTGGAAAACGGGTCGGGCCAGATTTCTGGAATATATAGGCCCAGTCCAAGCCCTGACCCTAGGCCCCATATTTAGGGTTGGGCATGGGCCGGGCCCCTTTTTTTTTCTTTCTTGTTATTCACTTGCGTCGATGGCCAACAAGAATATGTCAAATTAAGGTTGAGATTGATACATGTTAATCTTGTGTAATATTGACAGGCCCTTTTCTGCCTACTAGCATTATAAGTAGCACTTTCTGGAAGTTTAGTAAATAGAAAATGACGATTACATCTATCAAATTGCTTAATACAGTAACTCTTTAAATTTTCGCAAATGTTTGCATGGTATTTGGCTTTTTTTGGCTACATTTGGAGTATTTGTATGGAGTAGAACTTTATTACCATGTACGCAATTCATCTTTAATTTGATGTTTGGATAGCAGTGACTTTTAGATTAATAGATAACATCTTCTTCTTCTTTTTCCAGTAAACATATGTTGAAGTCATATGCACAAACTTTTTACCCTTTGTCTTTGTCTTTTTTTTTTTTGGTTTTTCATTATTTTAATCTTCTTTTGTAGTATTCTTATGATGAATCACATATATTATCTTCTGCAAGATAGATATAAAACATACGAGTATATATTTTAATCTAACGTAATCTGATAACAGACTATAATTTTTAGACAACATGGCTAAAACTAAGGAATTTGCTTTAACATTTTTATTGACCTAAACATAAATGCATCTAAACAATGTGCTGTTAACTTTAGGTACTACTGAATGTAAAGAAAAAAAGGGGGAACACCCTCATGTTTGAGAAGAAAGAAAAAAAAACATGATTTTGTGGAACAAAGAATCAGGGATATGGTCACTAATGTCTCCCACTGGAGAAGTTGAAATGGAAACGGGTCTTAGTTTGGACCAAGTATGATGTATGCTCTATTAAAAAGAAGCAGCCACATATATATGTCCAGTTTTTATCCTAATTAATACATATTTAAAACTTAATTACCAATATACTCCATTTTGAAACTTATTTATCCTCATACCACACTTTTAGAAATCGGTATTTGAAACCATGATTTCAAAGTTTTATTTCTGCTGTAAAGTAGAAATCGCTGTTTGAAACAGCGATTTCAAGAAAATCGTGGTTTCAAACAACATTTTCCAAAAGTGTGGTATGCGGGTAAATAAGTTTCAAAAAGGAGTAAATTGGTAAAGTAGAAATCGCTGTATAAAAATGTATTAATTAGGGAAAAAACTCTATATATGCCAAATCTCACATGATTTGTCTCAATGTCACCCATTAGTTTCCAAGAACATTCCTCATGTCAAGTCGGCCTTTCATCTCTTCCTTTTTTACTCCTTTTGTGTCTCCAAGCCATCGCATCCACGGTCCACCATGCAATTCACCAAACACCCCAATTTCATCACAAAGTTGTGAAGTCAAAATTTGTTCTTTCCTGCTTCCTATTCACTTATACTGCACAAGGTTTGTATTCTTGGTAACAAGCCATCGACGCAAGTTATATTCTTGGTGGGTGTATTATTGCAAGTCAATGGGGAGGGAAAAAATTTTGAAAATCTGTGGGGCCAGCCCACTTTAGGGCCAGAAAAGGCCACAAAACCGGGCCAAAAGAGGGCCGCAGCCCGAGCCAAAAACAGGACCAATTTCGGGCCAAACTGGGCCATCCCGTTTTGGCAGGCCTGACTCGGGCTTTTTTCTGGAATTCTTCAGCCTGATCCAAGCCCAGGTCCAAAGCCCTAAAAAATGGGCTGCTACTCCACTATAGGGCCGGACCAGGTTGGGCCGGGTGCGGGCCGCCCGACACTTTTGACAACTCTAGATTTAGAGGGTGTTTGGGATAAATTTTAGAATGGCCAAATATGATTTAATCAGGTTGTTAAGCATTTGCCAAATCTATAAAACAGATTAAACCATATTGTAATAAACCGTCTTCAAAAAATTCTTGCGGAATGGAAGATTTTAGGGAATCGCCATCTTATTTAAGTGAAAATAAAAAAAATATATGAAAAAACCCAAACAACTTTAAATGCCTACTACTTTATTAAAAAAAGGAAAATGTGTTCGAGGACTAAGTTTATACAGCGGGAAGGTGTTAGGCATTTGCCATACTCTTTTGGTCTTTACTTCATTTCTATTGATTTTTGGCCTTTAAAATACATAACACATAAACATTTAATAAAACCAACCTCAGTTTATTTTTGGATTATTGGCTTGAACTCGACATCGGGAGTCGAATGACCTACTTATCCGATAGGACTAATCTGAATCACAACTATCATAGTTCGACTCTGGTCTACAGAAGGTGACCTACACTTCAGTCTTAGACTATAAAATAAATTGACTCTTTTTATGATTATAGGAATGAAATGTGACCGCGAAAAATGGGAGACAATCCTAAACTAATGAACTAGACTAGAAATCCATTAAAACTTTACGTCACGAATCTGCTTAGATAGATGACTCTAGAATGCTCTCTGAAGGATTCGCGATGCAAGAGATTAAGAATCTTTTTTAGATGAACATGAAGAGCTAATTTTTCTTAAGAGATGATATACCACTTTCAAGAAAACAATATAGAAACTATCGGGAGAAAAATCTGGATAAAATTTTTTACCTTGATAACGTAGGCCAAGGAGCCTATTTATAGAGATCTGGAGCACCAGAACTAATAAAGTTGGCCATATCAACATGAAATCGGGAGATAAGACAGAATATTTGATAAAGATTGTAGATTGATAAAAGTCAATAGCTGGTCGGTTTGTCAAAAATCGGCTAGTTCATCCCATAATTTTATAACATTTTTTTCAAAACTTCGAGACATTATCTAACCCTAATTTAGTAATCATCTCTGAAGTTTTAGATAAGATGTACCAGATTCGGCATTAATATTCATAAATCACCTAAACCAATGATTTAATCCCTTGCATCAAGGATAAATCACAAAATAATTCCTTAAATTATCTAGACAAATCACAATCTAGACACGGACTGGACTGAGCCTAATTACTGAATGAACAACTGGACTGAAGAACTAGACTTATGGACTAGACCGAACAATTGTACTAAACAAATGGACTTGACAATAGGACTTATGACCTTGACAATTGGACTGGACCGGACCAAATTATATTAATTAAGTTATATTGCTAACCTAAGATTAATAATAAACTCTAATTAATAATGGAGATCAATATTTATTTTAATTTAATAATGACTACAAAAATGGGTTGTCTACAGAGCCCTACGGTAACAAGGATTGGTTATCTAAATGCACAAAATCTTATGACAAAGAGCCGGAGCCAATAGTAACGACGATTGGTCGCTTAGCCATAAGAACATATTCCTAGAAGTCGAAGCCAATAGTAATGACGATTAGTCATCTAGGAACATGAAAACTCACCGCCTAAGAGCTGTAGCCAATCCTTAGACGACTAATCATTGTTACTGAGCAGCTAATTTGATTAGTTAGACCATAAGATAGTCCGATGACAGGATAACGACGTGCGCAGGTAAGCATGCAAGCACAGGAATGTAGGACAAAAATGCCTTAGGCGAATGACTGGATATCATGTAAAATGCATAGGCCGGCAAGTCATGCAAATTTAGGAAAAGGATGATCACACAAGGATGGAAACATTGGCGTACAAACACACAAGGGAATGCATTTTTTTTTATCAAAAATTGGTCGGTTAGTCAGAGGATATGTACTTCGACAAAATAAAGTGTCAAAACTGGCCAGTTAGTCAGCAGGTTTAACAAAATTAAACAAAAAAATTGGCCGGTTTATCCGTTCAGATTTGGGCACGATATTTATGATTTTTTCACCCAATTCAAACACAATTCAATCATTCTCTTTCTCAAATTTCTCTCGAAGAAGGATTTCTCTCCCTCAAATCCTACCCCAATTACACTTCTTGCCTATGAAATCCTAGAAACCCCTTCCATTCTTCCCATGGTTTTTGAGATAATTGTGAAGTTTATACGCACTAGAAGAGGGCACGAGGGTCGGCCCCAAATTGGACGTGTCTCGTGATTCCGACTTGAAATTCAGACGGATGATCACTCCCTACTGACTCCAGATCAAGGAGCACATCTTAGCCGCCACTTTTTTTAGGATGAGGTATTTTTTCTAACGATTATCTTTCACTGACACACACTTTTTCACGCTTTTTACTCACATACGGCCCATACTTGTTTCCCATGTTACTTTTCATGCACTCCATGCACAAACTAATAGCTTTTGAGATTTTCTCCCCTTTTCTTGGTTTTGTGCAGCCCCTCCCCTCCAACATCCTTTGTAAGGGGTCCCCTAATTTGGTACAGAAATAGTGAGGGAAGGTACCAATTTTTGTAGAAAATAGGATAGTCGACAATGACTTTGATCTTTTTCTGAACAAGTTATATGCTTTTACCCGTAGTAAAAAGCATCTATTTTTTTTAGCGGAGCATTCGTAGGATTCCACTAACACGTTCCACTTAACATTTGGGGAGGCCACGGTTACCCCATACGATTTCACAAATATCATGGGTATTCGCGTCGAGGTAGGCTATTCCTTAGGCCTTTGATCTCAACAAGAACCGAGACGTCATGGTCTGTTTACTTGGTTTTGAGTGTCCTAGAAAAAGGACAGTTCTATCTGGCTCGATACTCTTTGTTCCCACTACGATGGTATGACTCTGGAGGGCGTCGATGGGGAATCCATAGAGTAGTGGGTCTGAAGGTTTGCGGGCTCTATAGGAGATTGAAGAGAAAGAGGAATACGAGTGGGTACTTTCACCATACCTCATCTAAATCATTCATTGGGCTCGGTGTCCCGGGGGTAGTCCTTGAGCTTTATGGGATACTGTGACATATGGGAGGTATGTCTATGCTTTGATTATTCTTATCTATGTATTTAGACATTTTGTTCACATGTCACTTTCACTCATAAGTCTGGGCTTTCGAGGTTTTGGGATCGCATGATTTGGGATTAGGAAAGGGCACACTGATGAGACCAAGTCGACGATGTTTCGGTAGAACTTTTGGGATGAGTTGGTTAGGGCCACGATGGGGGCTTATTAGGAGAGCTTCAACGTGTTGACTCAGCTTCCGGCGAATCATTCACTTAATTTAGCCTTTGAATTTTCATTTATGCAAATTTTCTTGATTATTCACAATTTGTTATTTTTCTTTCAAGTGTCCCTGTCCAAGTAAGAGACAGTCAAGTCTTACTCGGAAGAGTTAGTGCTTACCCTATACCAGGTGTTGCTGGTTGACTATTCCTAAGAGAAGTTTTATCTAGGAGAGCGGGTGCTCTTCCAGCATCATGTGGATGTTGAGGCCCATATCCTAATAGCCCATCCCCTCGAGATTCTAGATCGGGGGTTGAGACAGACAGGGACTCTAGTCTGGGGTTGAGACAAAGTCTGACTAAGGGGATTGTTGTATCATCCCTGGGGTGGCTGAACGGTCCTCGTACATACAAGGTATTTGTGAGAGAGGATTTGGCTCCTCCATTGATTATGGAGCGGACGAAGAGGATACAACGAACTAGAGCAGCCCGAGACTAGAAAGGCGAGGGAAGAAGGAGGCAGAGTCCGAACTCTAATTAAACAAATACTATCACAGGAAAAAATACTTCAACGTACTAGCCACTCCTCCCATAGGGACTCCCTCGTAACGGCATCCCAGTCCTTCCAATACAGGCGTGGCTCGGTGAATCGGCCCTTCACAAGAACGCCGATCTTCGTCCTCGCCTGATTCTCCAGGATCCTGCCAAATAAGTAAATAAATAAATTAATACAATTCAAATATAAGTTAACATCCCAAATTACAAAATAAGGCATGATGTGATTTTTTTTTTATTTACAGGCCCTCCTGGGTGAGCGCAACTCTCTGTTTGCGCTGGAAGTCAATGCGTACCCCGCGTGTCTAGCCACGGCCTCGTCGAGATCCTACAAAACACAGACATTAATACATTTCAAATATAAATTAGCAAAAATATACTAAATATCGTTATCAACTATACCTGAGATAGAACCCATGGAAGAAGGAGAATCAAAGCGCGTGTGGGATGAATCTACATCGGGCTGGGGTGACGGCTGGGGCTGGGGCCCCATCCGCTGTATGCGATCACTCTGTGCCTCGTCATTAGTGAGCAATGACGAGGTGGGACCCACCGGGAAGGAAGCAACTCGGCGTCCAGCCCGGCCACGAATAGCTCGTATCCTATCCATATCTGACTTCGTATAGATAAATTGCAAGGATATTAACACATTAAAAATAATAATTTGACAGAAATCATCATTGGCACTATATATATGAACGGAGGTGCAAAAACACATAAATATGAACCAAGTTCTAGAATGTTACTGAATTTTTTCCGTGATGTTACAACATTACAAGTAAGTCATTTTCAGTTTGGGAATTATCATCATCTTCCTCGCTAGACTCGTCGTCCTCTTCTTCGTGGGACTCATCATCGTCTTCATCTTCTAATTCATCCTTTTCATCAGTAGACTTAGTCACATCATCTCCAACACTTTCTACGTCTTCTGTGTCATCATCTACGACTTCTTCTTCTACATGAAGTGTTGTTGGAAGAGGAAGATCGTCCTCCTCGTTGTTGACCTCAACAGGTAACGAGACAGGCGGTTGGTCGGCTTGAAAGGTGTCTACCTCACTGTCATATGTCACGGGCAATTTTTTGGACTTGATAACTTTATACAAATGAGATTTAGGATTGGCGACGTCCTCTGCGTAAAAGACTTGTGCAGCTTGACTAGCAAACACAAGGGTTTTTATGCATGCATGCGTTCAGAAATTGATAACATATGCAAGAATCTTTTCGAAATATCAAAATTGTAAAAAGATCATTGCATATGTTACCAATTCCATTTTAAATAGAATTCGTTGGCAACGAGTTGAACCATCTCATTGCCAATGGACTTCTCAAAACAACAACTAATACAAAGAAGGCAGGGTTTGTAAACAACGAGTAATTGAACCATCTCTGGGCAATATGGAGTAATTATGGGATGTACAAGGGCTAATTAGGGCTAACTGGATTATTAAGGTTAATTACGAGTATTAAGGTTTAGGGTTTAGCGTTATGGGTTTAATTAATCTAATTAGGATTGATTAAGATATGTTATGGTTAATTAGTGTTAATGAGGAGTATCTTGGGCTAATTATAGTTAATTAAGGTTATTTAGTCCTAATTAAGGTTTAATTGTGCCGAGTAGTGCTGATTAGTCCTAAGTAGGACTAATTAGGCTTAATTATGTTATGTTAGGGTTAATTATTGTTAATGAGGAGTTGTTTTGGATAATTATAGCTTATTAGGGTTGATTAGAACTAATTAGGGTTATTTAGTCCTCCTAATTAAGGTTTAATTGTGCCGAGCAGTGTTGATTAGTCTTGATTAGGGCTAATTAGGCTAAATTGGGTTATGTTAGGGCTAATTATGACTAATTAGGCTAACTATAATCAATATGCGCGTAATTGGGTTTATTTGGGCTAATTTGGGGTAGTTACAACTAATTTGATTTTCATTGGTTTCTTAAGGTTAATTAAAACTAAGTAGGCTCATTAGAACTAATTAGGGTTAATTGATTTATTAAAATATTATTAATCAGGACTAATTAGGGCTAATTATAGCCAGTGTTGGAACCACGATGAGATTCCAGGGGGTGCATGCTAAAAATGTCGTGTTAACCTAATTAACCTAAATTGAATGCACAGTCAACAATCTCAATTCCGATACCTCATATAAGGTGTCGATATGGTGTCCGATACGTGTCTGACACCTCCGGACACGTGTCTGACACGTAGGACATCTACAGACACGTGTCCTAGTCCTCCGGACACGTGTCCGACACGTGTCCGACGCCTCCGGACACGTGTCCGAAACCCACCGACACGCACCTCCCGACACATAGGCATACGTTGATTTATTTTTTAAATGTCGGACACCGTCGATCAGATGTGGTGTCCGTGTCTGCGCTAACTAACAGGTATCTCAATTCAGTTGGGTTCCATCCTCTGTTAACAATCTCAATTCTCAAATGCTCAATGCAATAAAAATTAATAAAAATCACACATTCAATCCAATTGGGTCCCATCCTTCGTCAACAATCTCAATATCTCAAATGCTCAATGCACAATTAACAATTTATAATCATCAATTAACAACCTAAAATCATCTAACAATAATCACAATTCTCAAATGCACAATGAAAAACCTAAAATTATCAAACAAATGATGAATGTTCAAATGGAAAAAAATTGTTCAAATTGCACATATCCGATGCGCTTGAATTATTTTAATTTAGGGTTCAATTGTATTAGGACATTCAATTTAGGGTTCAATTAGTTTAATTTAGGGTTCGGTTTGATTAGGGCATTCAATTTAGGATTTAATTAAGGTTCAATTACTTCAATTTAGGGTTCAATTAGGGGGTTTTATTGATTCAATTTAGGGTTCATTTGATTTGGGACATTCAATTTAGGGTTCGGTTGGATTATGGCATTCAATTTAGGGTTCAATTAGTTTAATTTAGGGCTCGATTCGATTAGGGCATTCAATTTAGGGTTTAATTAGGGTTCAATTACTTCAATTTAGGGTTTAATTAGGGAGTTCTATTGATTCAATATAGGGTTCGGTTGATTTGGGGCATTCAATTAGGGAGTTCAATTATTTCAATTTAGGGTTCGATTGGATCAGGACATTCAATTTAGGATTCAATTAGTTTATTTTAGGGTTCGATTCGATTAAAGCATTCAATTTAGGATTTAATTATGGTTCAATTACTTTAATTTAGGGTTCAATTAATTCAATTTAGGGTATGGTTGAATTGGGGCATTCAATTTAGGATTAAATTAGGAGGTTTAGACTATTCAACAAATTCAGATTATACATGGCAGAGAAGACAAATTAACAGCAAATTCAGATTATGGTCAAATGCTTCATAATCAACAAATTCAGAAGACAAAATAATGGCCAAAGGTCCAAATTAACATCAAATTCAGATTATACATGGCAGAGAAGACAAATTCGAATGTTTTATGCACGTACATTGAAATTCAGAAGAGCTTATACAAGCAGAAGTGTGATTATGGCCAAATGCTTGATAATTAACTTTGAAAAATAAACAACAAGATTAATTTAGGTCAATGGACATACAGATCTCGAGGTGGGTACGATGACGGCGGCGTTGGTGGTTCAGCGGCAATGGTGGGCTTCGGACGCGGCAATAGTGGAGGGCTTTGTGGCATGGCTGTAGTGGAAGGCTTGGTGGCACGGCGTCAGGTGGGGGACGGGGGTGTCGCCAGAGGTAGGTCGCCGTTGAGAGGGGTCGCCAGAGGTGAGAACAGCGGTGGGTGGGTGAGAGAAGAAACGGGGAGAGAGAAAGAAACCAGATCTGGTTATAAATCGGATCTTTAGCGACGAAATAACATCGTCGCTAAAAATCTGTCGATGAATGTCTTATTATAAAGACTTTTACCAACGGAATTTTTAACGACGGTTTTATTCCGTCGCTTAAATAATTTTAAAAACCCTCAAAAATACTAATTTCTAAAAAGTATTTAGCGACGGTAATTTCGTCGCTAAAAGTCCGTCGTTTAAAGTCTGGCAGCAAATACTTTTACTGACGGTATCTTCCGTCGGTAATAGTATTAAACGACAGACTTTTAACGACAGGATCTTCCGTCGCTTAAAGACCTTTTTAGCGACGGAATACCTTACGTCGCTAAAAATTCGTCGCAAAATACATATTTTCTTGTAGTGACTATTGTCCTTGAATTGGTGGGTTAGGGACAAACGTGCGCCCATCTGAGGTATAAAATAAGAGCAAAAAGTACCACAATTATATCACGTTATGCATGTTATACAACATGATGCCAAGGAAGTGGGTTCGCAGTAGACTTAGTGGTGTCACAATGAATGCAGTCCGAGTCAGATATCAAGTATACTGATGTGAGACAGAGCAAGGATAGAGCAAGGGCAGAGACCAAGGCTTCCTAAACAGAGCCTGAAAGTGCCAATGCTGCGAGGGCGATGACTCAGGTAATATAGGACGACAATCACAGTGCAGTGTTTAGGTCCAAAATTAAGGTCCAGCATCAAGGTCCTGTATGTTTCTCTCTCTAAAATTCTAGAGTGAGAAAATGAATTTGAGAATAAGTTATATTCTTCAAAAGTCCTAACAATCAATTTTTAAGCCCTCTATTTCTAAGGGTTGAGATGATGATGTCATCAAATGACACGTGGCGCTCCCCGAGAGTGTTACGTCACTGAGGGGCTCACAGATGTCAGTGTTCCGCTGACTATCGAATTGCATTATCACCCGGCCTACTCCTCACAGTGTTGTTTTGTTTATCTGAAAAGACTGGCTCATACTGTGCCGGTGTTGCCAGAGAACCCCTTGATCTAGCCATCAGTCTAAATTCCTTGCAAAGTCCCACAAGGAGTCGATAGATGCCGAGGACTTGGTAGCAGTGAGGAAGGCCTGACACCAAAATGCTAGGTGGACTAGGCACGATGCCCTCTAGAGACCTAATACCATCTCGGAGTGACCTCGGGATCATAGTCTTTACGGGTGCCAATGGAAAGCCCCTATTGTCGGAGCACGTAGACTAGTCACACAATAACCCTGGCAATTATAGTGTCTCGGAGAGCAAACATATCCTGTGAATGAGTCCCTATGCCGAAGCACTCAGAGCTCCCAAGGTAGTATCCCGGAGGAGTTGCCTATCCTGATGGGCCGAGGTAGTGTTCAAAAGGAGTCACCTACTTGACACACTGTGGTACTGTCCCGAAGGAGTCACCTACTTAACAAGCCAAGGCAGTGTTCGGAAGGAGTCACCTACCTAGCAGAAGGGGGAGTCTTCATGCCGGAGCACTTGGAGCTCCCTGACGGAGATAGTGTCTTACAAAGCAAGACTATCTCGCGAATGCGACCTTATGCCGGAGTATTCAGAGCGAACCAAGGTAGTGTCCTAGAGGAGTCACATACCCAATAGGCCGAGGTAGTGTCCTGGAGAAGTCGCCTGCTTGACACGCTGAGGTGGTGTCCCAGATGAGTTGCCTACTCGACGTGTAGAGGCAGTGCCCCGAAGAAGTTGCCTACCTGGAAAAAGGGGGGGTCCTCACGCCGGTGCACTTGGAGCTCTCTAGTAGAGATAGTGTCCCATAAGATTTAGTTATCCCAGCGAAATGCTGCAGACTGTGGGGAGTGGGTCAAAGCGTGTTCCATGACCAAGGAAAGGTGCACATGGTGTGGTGAAAGGACAGACCAACATGGGCGCCTAGTAGTGTGACAGAGAGCAGGGGGACACGACTGTATAAACAGCGCGGCGGATGTGTGAGGTGCTGGAGGCATGCTCAATGGTGAGACTGCGGGGGCACTATGGAGGAGTGTCGTGAGGGGCGCATGACACAGTAGAGGCGCATCGACACAGTGATGGGTGTAGTGGGCACAAGCCTCGTGTCGGGGGCATGTGACTCCGAGACGGCACACGGACGCTGCAACGGGTGTCGCATAGACGAGCATCGTGCCGAGGGCACGTGATGCAGAGATGGCGCTCGAGCGCTGCGACAGGTGTCAGAGAGCATCGTGCTGGGGGCACGTGGAGCGGAGACAGTGCTCAGGCGCGGTGATGGGTGTCACATCATCCAAGAAAGATCGAGGTCGAAAGAGAAGGCTGAGGCTGCGGCAAGGTTGTTTCTTAATGGAGAAGAAAAATAGAAAAAAAAAGGAAAGAGACAAAATGCACGTGACTTGAGCGTGCATTTTGCTTTGACCGATCTAAGTTTGTTGAAAATTAACTAGTGAAAATGTTGGTGCATCGTGGGAGCGGGACCTAAGAACGACCGAAGAGTGCATAGCCAGGATGGTATAGAAACTCAACATAACAAAAATACAAAAGGCGAAAAAGCAATAAAAATTTTCCGACTCTAGTCCTCTTAGTTTTTAGTTCCCAGCAGAGTTGCCACTATAGAGAGTTGCCTCAGAAAAAATCCCTCGGAATGGAAGATTTTAGTCACCATCTTATTTAATTAAAAACAGGAAGAAAAAAAACTAAGAAAGACTCTAAAAATGTTCAAAGGAAAACTAGTCTGTTGAGAATAGGGAAATGGGTTCTAGGACTAAGTTATACAATGAAAAGGTGTTCGGCACCCACCATACCCTTTTGATCTCTACTTCATATATACTAATTTTTAGACTTTAAAACACATATCACGTAACACATAAACATGCAATAAAACTAACCAAAGTGTTCATTTTAGATTATTAGCTTGAACTCAACATACGGGTCGAATGGCCTATGTATCCGATCGGACTAACTGAAACCAAAACTGTATTAGTTCGACTTTAGTCCTACGGGAGGCAACCGATACTTCGATCTTAGACTTATACTAGAAAATAAAAATGACTCTTTTTTTAATTCTAGAAATGAAATGTGACCGCGGAAAATGAAAGTCAATTCTAGACTAATGAACTAGACTAGAAAGCTATTAAAATTTTACTTGGCAAATCTACTTGTCTAGATGACTCTGAAACGCACTCTGAAGGATCCACGATGCAAAAGATTAAGAATCTCTTTTAGGTGAATGTGAAGGGCTAATTTCTCTTAAGAGTTAATATACCACTTCCAAGAGAAATGGTATAAAAGCCCTCAGGAGAAAAAACTAGACTTAATTTTTCACCCTAGAAATGTAGGCCAAAGGGCTTATTTATAGAGCTAGGGCACCAGAACTGATAAAGTTGGCATATCAATCTAAAATATGAAGACAAGACAAAATATTTGATAATAATCACAGATTGATAAAAGTCAACTAACCATAATTTAGAATATATTTTTTTTAATTTCAAGACATTATCTAACCATAATTTAGTAATTATTTCTAATTTTTTGGTTGGGATGTACCAGATTCAGCATTTTTCTTCATAAATCACATGAATCAATGATTTAATTCCTTACATCGAGGATAAATTACAAAATAATTTCTTAAATTATCTAGATAAATCACAATCTAGACGCCGACTGGACTGATATAATTGAACTGAACTGAGCTTAATTATTGACTGAACAACTGCATTGGAAATTGGACTTATGGACTGGATCAGAGAATTGAACGAGACCAATGGACTTGACAATATGAGTTATGACCTTGACATCTAGACTGGACTGGACCAAATTAAATTAGTTAAGTTATATTACTGATAAACTATAATTAATAATGAAGTCCAATATTTATTTAATTAATAATAACTAAAAAAATTAGGGTTCTACACATACGCAAGAAAACAAGGATTATGAATTGATCAATTTTTCCTAATCAGCTTTGACAAAGTAAAATACTAAAATAACTTATTAATTACAATGACTTCTATCACCTTTCGTCAAAACTAAACTTTCTTGTTGTGAAACTGCTCTTAAGACCTTTTATCTAAAAACTATCCAAATCTTAAAATCATTGCTAAAAATAGTGTAAGGATAACTTCAAAACAGCTTAGTATCGTGTGGCTGTCATATCGATATGTCACTAAAACCGGGGGGGCCGGGGGGGGAGAAGAAGCAAAAGAAAGAGCTAATAGCAATTGCTTCCTTATTATTATTATTATTATTATTATTATTATTATTTTATATGGAAAGAAATGTTTGTGCTATGATAAATTGGTTCCTGGCGACTCTTTAGAAGAATAAAAAAGAAGAACATCATAAAAGAAAATTGATACTCATATGCTTATGCCAAAAACTCCACTACATTGATTTTTTTCTATTTACATTGTGCATTTGATACGGTTTTATTTATTTATTTATTTATCTTTGGTGTCGAATTGGAGAATTATAAAATGTCTAAGTTTGAATATCCAGCTTTATGAGCGATACAAATATGTACAGAAATACTAAATTGTAAACCTACAAAATAAACCTGGTAAGAAGTGTAATTGTTTGTCAACCAGACCATGTAGAACAAAAATTTAGTGGCTTTAAGGAGCTCATTTGAAAGTCAATATATAGTTAGACAATGAAACTCGGTGCTAGTGTAGCAAATATCAAATAGTATCAAAGTTGGCACCATCAAAACTAGAGGTGTCAAATGGGCCGGCCCAGCCCAAGCCCATCAGGCCTCTAGCAAATCGGGCTGGGCCCGGGCCAAGGGGGCTGCAAAATGGGCCGGGTCGGGCCTGATTCTGGGGATATCTGGGCCCGGTCCAAGCCCAGGCCCTAGGCCCAACATTTAGGGCCGGGCCTTGGCCCAATTTTTAATTTTTTTTGGCATTTTCTTGTTATTCAAGGTAAGGGTTTTAATTATTCAAGGTAAGGGTTTTTAAAATGTGCAGGTGCCTTCGATGGTGGACAAACATGAGAATGTTCTGGTGCATGGACATGAGCCTTCTTGGGGGGGTAGACATGAGACTTTTCTGGTGCATGGCAAGGAACCTTTGCTGGGGCATGGACATGAGAACTCTCTGGTGGATGAGTAAGAGCCTTCGAAGGGGCATGTACAGGAGCCTTGAGTGAGGATTTGGTGTGCTACAAGAAGAACAAAGAAATGAAGTTGAACAAAGAAACGAGGTTGGGCAATCAATCAATTTAGTTGCTAACTCCTGCCCAAAAAAGAAAATGACGGCCCAGTGCACAAGACTTCTATCATTACTAGGTCTATGGGAGTGTTAGATGAATAGTGCTAACTGGCTCAGTGCACAAGACTTCTGTCATTACTAGGTCTATGGTAGTGTTAGATGTATAGTGCTAACTCATATTTTCCTGGTAGGACTTGCGTATAGGTGACACATTGTTAAATGCAGTCGTGCAATCACATGATAACTTTGTAAACCTCCATGCATATAAAAGTCGAACGCAATATCATCATGGACAAATGTATATTTAGGGTAAAAGCATACATAAGATACTAGATCAAAGGGATAATTCTTCCTTAAATGAAAAGTTAATGCTCAAGTTACCTCTAGGTCAGTTTCCTCTGCAATGGATGTAACCTACAAAAAGATATTATGTGGATAAGTTTAGAATAATAAAAATGAATAAGGGAAAAAGACTCAGCACAAAATGTGCATACATCATTTAACATGAGCCTTTACTAGTGGATGGACAAAAGGTTTCTCTGGTGCATGGGCTGGAGCCTTTACTGGAGCAGGAGCCTTCACTGGGGCATGAGCAGGAGCCTTTATTGGGGCATGAGCAGGAGCCTTTACTGGGGCATGAGCAGGAGCCTTCATCGTTGGATGGACAAAAGGTTTCTCAGGTAGAACCAGGCCAGAACTGGGCCAGGCCAAGCCCGGGCCTTTTTCGAACGGGCCGAACCCTGGCTTTTTTTTGGGAAATGTAGGCCTGGCCCAGGCCCAAGCCCTAAGCCCTAAAAGGCCTGGCCAGCACTATTCATGAATGGGTCGGGCCAGAAAGGGGGCCGGGTCGGGCCAGCCCGCGGGCCGCCCGGCCTATTTGACACCTCTAATCAAAACTAGGAGGGAAATGAGACACAAACCCCCTTTTTTTTGTTGCATTTCATGAAAAATTATATAGAACATCAGTTAAAGAGTGTGAGACCCAAAGGTCCCCTACTTTCTGAATCCAATAAGAGTCTAACAAAGAAATAACATTTTAGCCAACAAGGCTTTACATGTCAAAACAACTTAACAAATGAGCGAAATGAAGTAAAGTTCGACGGCCAACAAAAAAATGTTGTTCACCTGTGGAAGATTTAGGAGCAGCTAGTTGAACAAGCGTCAGTCCTTACAGAGCAAGCTACTAGCACTTGTGAAGGGAACTGCATAGGATCTTGTGAAAAATGGACTGGATTCTGTGATCAAGCACCTGTGATAACTCGTAGATGCATGTTATAACACTAGTATGTGCCAGAAAACACCAAGGAAACTGTATCTCCTTTCTTTTCTTTTTTTTTTTCCTTTTTTTCCCCTTCTCTTTTCTGGTCTCTATACTCACTCCCACAACTACCACACAAAAGGGGCACAAAAGTTTCTCTCATAGGCAGTTGCATCGACTTGATTCACCCCTCCAATAGGCTCAAAGCATTCGATGTCAATCTTAAAGACTCACACTGAGTATTCACACAAAATCATTGCTTCCACTAGTCCAATCTAATGGAAAATGATTTGATTAATTGCGAGATCCAAGCCAAGGAGGCAACTGCTATATAGATCTAGTTAAGGTACCCAATAAAGAATGAGATCGTGTGATAAAATCAAAGTCTTCCGACTAGACAATATCTTAGGAGGAAGAATGAACTCTTAGACTTAGTCAAGACAGAAAAACCCACTAAGTGACTCCATTATTGAAACCAATAAAATTAAAAGACTCTTATAAATTGGCAGTCTTGATTGAAGAACGAAGAATGTATCAAGCAACTCTACCTTTAAGCCCCCCCCCCCCCCAACAAAACCCTAACCCCACACACCCCCCAGAAAAGTCATTTCACAGAATCTACGGACTATTAGATTACAATAGACACCAGGAACTACAAATGCACCTACACTCAGACATAATGACACAACAACCAGTTTCAACCGAAAAGGAACCATAACTAAAATAAAATTGAAGGGAAACAGGCCGAGAGAGCACACAAGCAAGAATTTCATCTCCCGTGATCAAGACATCTACCTATCCATGAGCACGCGAAAATAGGATCTGCTCATCGAACGTAATAGCTTTACTCCCAACCCCAAATGAATGTTGTCTAGCAAATAAACAAATAAAATGATCAGAATTAAAAGAAAGTGAATTGGTGTTGGCAGATACGTGGCTTAAATTCTGCTGTTTGAGAAGCAATACGCATGTGTCATAAGGGTCAGCCATGTTAATACCACAATAAACAGCCACGTTAGCTAATTCATGTACTTCTATGTGGACAATCCAGAGCCAAGTAACAAATAAATTGACAAAAATCACCTTTTGTTGGAGTTCGACAACAGTCATAGAAAAACAAGATGCGAAGTGGTACCGATGACGAATACCTGGCATTTGATATCATGGTAAACGAATTTGTTACGATCTGCAAAACTACGCGGGTGAAATAAAGCATTCACTGGCCCAAAAATTCGGTTGTGGCAATAACAACGGCAGTATCACAGGGGGCAGGCGATGGCACATCAACGGTGGTGACACATCAACAGTACGACAACAATGACAGTTTTGGATAAATATGGATTTGAACATGATTAAATCAGATCCCACATCAACCACTCTGCAGCCAAGCAGGTCAATCAAGGATTGAGATCCACAAGATTGAACCCATCAAGTCTTGATTTGAGATAGATGGCATTAGAGTGGGGTAAGAAGTGAGCCATGGAGAAACAGGGGAAGAGAGGAAAATAATGAGATTTATGGACCTATCTAGAAAGCATAGGAGAGAGTCTAGATAATGAAATACGGCCACATTAGTTGGATTAGTTTTTACATGGACACAAACCAATTGAATTATTTACTTCTACTGTTTTGAAGTACCCTTCCCCCCACCCAAATTCCAATATATGAGCTAGAAAGGTAAGTTAATATTTGGTGGTCTGTAATTTATTGTCCCGACCATCTAAGACCGTTGCCTTATGTTGTAAAATAACTTTGTGCTTCTCTTACTCCATCTTTTTTCTTTTTTTTTCCCTCCTATCACACCGGTCTTTCCTAGGTGTAACTTGCATGAGTTGGATTATGTTTGTACACAACCCAAGAAAGTTTGTGTTTTAAAAACCCAGCGAACTTTGACCCAAGATAAAAAATTAAATTACTTGGATTGGGTTGGGTTGGGTTGGGTTGGGTGTATATTTAGGTTTTAATGGGTTGATCTAAACAATGATCTTGAAAAACAAATAGAGTGGTGATGCTCTACGATGGCTGCCAGCGGCAATGGTAGTGGCAGTGGCGGTGGCGGTGGCGGCGACTGTCGACGGTGGCAAAGGTGGCCAGCAGCGATTTAGCTATCGGTTTTGGCGTGGGCTACTGGCAGCAACGGAGACAGGCGGCGGATGTTGGTCGGCGACAGGAACGGTGGTGGCGCGGAGGTGACGGCTGGCTAAGGCTATCGGCGCGCTACGATAAGGTAGGCTCACACACCTCAACAGCGCTATGTCCATCCAAATTGTTCAGTCCGCAATACTAGTAGATGAATCCACTTCATTTTGAGATGGTGAAAGCTCTGTCAATGGAAGTTCATAGATCTTCCTATTTCAAAGGTATACTAGACTCTTTGCCTTTTTAGTGGTGGCGGTTGGGGAGGTTGCAAGCAGTGGTGGTGGTGGCTACCGACAGTGGATGACGGTACGATGATAGGTGGTGGTGGCTGCTAATAGTTGAAAATATGAGTTTTTATCCAAATGAGTTTAAAAGTCCAACGCAAGGTAACCTACAACATGCGCTCAACTAGCCCTAGTTCATTCTATAATTAAATGGATTCGGTTGGGTAAAAACTTATATTTTCTTGAATTGAGTTAGATAAACTCATAAAGCTCAACCAAAATCTATCGTTTTAATTGGTCAGAATTATGCAATTTTTACGCCAAATAGTTCTCTCAAGTTCAGTGCCTCAGTTGCGAACTATGATAGTCAAAGTCGTGCAATGGTCCAATCTAACTCTCGTATTGGACAAAATGTTTCATGGAAATACATAGTAGCGATATATTGATCTGATTGAGCTCGCACACGCATTGATTCTGCGAACTGGTCACCTCGGATGCACATCCTCCATGGTTACCTAGAATATTGACGTTGCCTTACAGCCGTGGGTTTAGTGCGATGAGTTTAGAGGACGTGACTGAGATTTGAGACCATTCTTCCTTCAAAAATAAGCAAATGTAAGGCTCTGATTTTAAGTTGTAAATTACTTCTCATTTTAATGCATCAATTAACTTGAGAAATACGTGGTCTGTGCCTCTATTGTAACATAGATCTTCCGCTTTCAGGATGTATGATGTTACTCCTTCACCTCGCTTCCAGTTACGTTCTGCTAATCTTTCTAGCGTGATATTTGATTAGTTTTTCTAACTGCTGCCAGAACCAGAACATACCATGCTCATATTTACTGCCAACTGCAAAATGAGAGATCACCGCAACGGTCGAGGAAGGTTTATCTAACGCGGGGAGAGAAATGCCTTGCGGTACTGAAAAAGGAGCCTATCAAGGTTTCCAAGAAGAAGGGAACCATAGCTGGCGCGGTTGCTTTGATTATTGGAACCAGTATTGGTTCCGGGATACTCGCTCTCCCCAAGGAAACTACTCCAGCGGTAACTTGACTCTTTTTTCATGTGTTTCTTCAAATTGTAAGTTGTGCGAGGTTTGGCAGACTATTAGCCGTTCTCTTCATTTGCAAAAACAAACGAGGAAACTGAACTTGCCTCGTGAGTCAATGAGTTATGATATACGCTGTTGACTCTTTTTCCAGGTGCTGCTTCAAATTGTAGTTGTGCGAGGTTTGACAGACTATTAGCCATTTTCTTCATTTCCAAAAACAAACGATGAAACTGAACTTGCCTCGTGAGCCAATGAGCTATGATATACCCTGTTGAACTCATTCTATAGTAGCTTAAGGCTTAGCCATACAATAACATATCATGCAATGGAAGATCTTGGGGTTGCATGGGATGCTCTCTATATTATCATGCAACTCTCAGAGTTTAACGAGCTTTGCTTTTGCATTGTCAGGGGCTACTTCCAAGTTCAATATCTTTGATTATATGTTGGGCATTCCTTTTAATTGAAGAACTTCTGCTAGTTGAAATCAATGTGGGGCTGCTGAAAAAAGAAGAAGAAGATAGCAGAAGGAAATGAATTACAGGTCATCTCCATCAGGACGATGGCTCAAGAGACGCTAGGAGAATTGGGTGGATCTCTAGCCACCGTGACCTATGTGTTCTTGGGTTACACTTCCATGATTGCTTACAGCTCCAAGTCCGGCGAGATCCTATACCACCTGATTAATCTTCCAGAGTCCGTATCAGGCATTCTCTTCACTACCCTCTTCACCATTCTCATCTCTGTTGGAGGAACACGGGCCACTGATCAAGTCAATCAATGGCTCACTGCTTCTATGATAGGTATAATGTGCATTAAAACCCATGTATTGTAGATTGTTAAAATTAAGAACATTGGTTATGCTATTGCCAGTATATTATCGAAGACTAAAATGATAAAAAGTGGGTCAGAATGTGGAACAGGTTTACTGTCGCCAGATATTCTGGCAGTAGCATGATCATTGTGGCAGAGTATGCTTTCATGCCGCAGGACACTTAACAATCTACAAAAGGACTTGTGGAACAGGTTTACTACTAGCAATTGAGGTTCTGGCCATAATGTTCGGAGGGTGGTCGGGATTCGAGGGAAGTGGCGACTGGGGAAAAGTTCCAGCTACTTTTCCAGTCATGATCTTTTCTTTGGTCTATCATGACCTAGCTCCCGGTGAGGACGACCATCACCACGTCCCAATCTAGCGTTTATCAAAACAAGTAAAGCATCTCCTATTTAATGATATTTGATATTCTTGCAGTTCTTTCTGCATATCTGGGAGGTGATTTGAGACGTATAAGGACTTCAGTTCTGATTGGCAGTATCGTGCCATTGCTAGCATTGCTTGTTTGGGATGCGATAGCAATTGGTCTCTTCTCTCAGGCTGACCAATTTACTGATCCTGTTGAGTTGCTTACAAGGTATAACTCAATCTCTACTGCCTTATTATGCTCAACACCCCAACTGAAAACCTGTATTTCTATCTCTACCAATTTGCGTGTAACATTTAGAGCAGCGTAGTATGGATTGACAAACCTGACGCCCACTTCTGGGGAGAGCTTCCACGTTTTGAACGTGACCGGGTCGCAGGATCATGACTTATGTATATACTGTAGATTAACACAATTCCTTGATTGCATATCCTCAAACTTAGGGTAAAATGGGGCGGCGTTCCAGTTATGGTAGAGGCCTTTTCGCTTCTAGCAGTTGGCACTTCACTGCTCGGGACTCTCCTAAGCTTCTCTCAGTTCTTCAATGAACAACTTACTAATATCAGAGGTGACTCCGGGACACGAAAATGGTGGACGAAGAACAAAGTTAACTTCACAGCAACAGCAATAGTCATTGCTCCATCTCTCCTTGTATCAACCACAGTTCCAGACGTATTTTCTGCTGCCACGGACATAGCTGTAAGTCGTGTACCTTTGTGCTTACTACTAGCCAATGGTTTTCTCTTCACCTCCCACCCGGGGAGGGGCTAAATTTTTTTTTACTATAACTCGACCGTGGAACAGGGAGGCTACTGCATGACGATGCTATATGGAGTTCTTCCGCCAGCAAGGCGTGGGCAATGTATGGAATGAAAGCAAGAATGCTGATCAGAAGGGAATATCAAGAGCAAGACCTGCCCTCCTCGGGGTGGGATTGTTCGCATTTGCAATCGTGGTGGAGCAAATCCTGCAGGATCTCACAAAGTTGCAACCGTGAGGAAATATACGTGACGATTCTCCAGATAGAGGGGTAACACATAGTATTAGGTTGTACATTGATCTTCAGAAATCTTCAAGCAGTTCTTCCTCATTTGTACAAAATGATCCTGTAGAGTGACTCAGCATAATTTGGTATATCTTGACATACCTAAATTTCTGTGTCTCGCCATTCTTGGTATAAAACATAAATTAGTGAAGAACGATTTACACAAAACCGTGTGCCATGCTCCCATGCGTTGCACTTATACCCTTTTAGACGACGTTGCCATCACACAAACCGATCGGAAATGAAGGACTATGCACGAAAGAGGGAGAATGAACGTGACTCACTTTTAGGGAAAATGACTCAAATCTCAACAAAGGAAAGCTTGTCAAATCACTTTGTCTTCGAGCTCAAACTTAAGGAGGTCATTGTGTCCACCTGCTTTTGGCTAAAAAAGGAATCTTCAAACTCATTTTCGAGTTTATTTGCTTAATATATGTCGTCCTTAGAAAAAAAACCAGAGAAATGCCTGAGAAGGAAACAAGACCACCCACGTAGTTGCACTCAGCTCAGTTGCAAACCACAACTGAGGAGCAACGCCGTTCTGCAGAGAGCTAGTTGGCCAAGTTCTAAAAAATACTCAATGAACGCCAAGTTCTTCAAGACGCCGCATGAGTATAAACAACAAAAACTTAACCAAAAATGTCGGGCATGATTTCCACAAATTTTTTTTTTCATAGATAAGTGGGTAAGGAGAAAATGGGTCATTTACCAAATCATCGTGCGTCATTAAATATACGTGATGGGGGAAAACAAATACAGGATCATTTTATTCAATCAAAGCCACAATCAATACATCCAACACTTAAACTAGGGTACATGATACAAAAGTCGGAAAAATGCATCTTACAAAAAGGCACCAGGGCCTTCTAGCCCTCCAAGCTTACCTGAGATCTCAGTTCTTTACAGCTGTCACATGTTTCAGAAGCATTTGGACAACATCATGGGAGATTCTTGCAGCCTCTGTCTTTAAATGAATAATTTTTTCGTCGGTCTCTTTCTCGAGGCGCTTCACATTAGCACCTGAGTCTCCACTACTCTGATAACAAGTTCAATCACAAAAAACACAGCAATCACTTTTAAGGTTAGCTATATAATAAAGCAAATACTCAACATAGGTTTACCACACTGAGTTTTATAGAAAACAATGTTGTAAGATTCAACGTGTTCATCCCAGTCCCAACACTGCCTGGTCTGACAAAGCATAGCTGGTATAAGAGTAATTTGGTCCATATATTTTCTTTTGGAAAAACTTGTAACTTGCCATAGTAAAAGATGAGTCGCGACAGAAGAAAATCGGACCAATAAGAGAGTTTATCAAAGGGAAATTTATTGTACGAATGAGCAAGCACAAAGGGTAGACCCTCTGCAGTATTATCCAAAGGCTTGGCACTGAACATCATCAAAAGTGATCAATGCATGCAACTGTGTATATGTATTTAGCATATAGTTGTCATACTCAGAGGTGACAGAGACATTTTCTTTCTTTTCTCTTTCATTTTTACCTCTGCAACCTTCCTCTGGAATTCAGCTTCCATTTGAGCACGAAATTCAGCAATTTCCTTCTCGGCCTCTTCTTTGGCCTGCTTTAGCCTAGCCATTTTTGCTGGAACCAGGTACCAAAGAATATGTGAATCACTTAATCAGATAACACAGTCAACCAGTGAAAACTACTTGAACATCAAAAACAAAGGCCTGGTCTCTCATGTTTCAACTCGAAATGCTTCTTCTTGACTTCTGTAGGTGACACATGCATATACGCATATACATGAAGGGTTTCACACCCACAATACACCATTAACTATGCCTTAACATGGAATGCTCTCATTTACCATATGTTACAACGTTCTTACCCTGGGAGGTCCACTAGGCAGCTTAAGGTTGACAAGTGATAACAGGCATCAAATGGCAACAAATAGCAAAAATCCATCCATCCTGCACTCACTGCATCCCACATACTGCGTATTCTTTATTTCAACAGGAACATACATGGGAGACTCATCTCCTTGATCGACTTTAAACTTTGGTCAAGGCTCTTAATCCTTACATGTCCCCAGTGGCCTACCACCTATGTAGCACAGGTGCAGCACTGAGGGTGAAGCACTGGCACCAGATGTGCGGTGCAGGTGCATGTCGGGTGCGCGTCCAATATTTATGATTAATTTTTTTAATTTTTTAAATATCAGATGAGGCTCCAATATGTATCGGGTGCATATCGGATATTTATGGGCTGAAAACACAAATTTTAAAAGAATTTTTCAGGGTCAAAACATAAAAAAAAAAAATGAGTTTTGGGGGGTCAAGGTACAAATATGAAACATTACTTTAAAACCCTAAATGAACAGATCGTCAAACAGGGGAGGGAGAGAGGGCGGCAGCGGTAGCGAAGTAGCCACAAGTGACCAGCAGTGATCACCGACGACCACCCGAAACAACCGACGACCGCCGGTGAGGAATTTGAGTGGAGAGAGAAGAGGAAGCAGAAGCCACCGCCGGAGGCAGCGCTGTCGATGGCCATTGCTGCTCCTATTAACCCGAACAAAAAAAGAAAAAAAAGAGAGAGCAGAAGAAGTCGTAGAATAAGAAGAACTCGGGCTTCAGTGAACATGTCGCAACGGCTGCTTCTCTGATCTCTGTCTTCCTTCACCAGACTTCTTTCTCTTGAGAGACTACCTCAACTTTGTTTAGTCTTCAACTCTATGTGGGGCTTTGTCATTTATGTGGCCTTTGGTAGTCCACATGTGCAGCTTTGTTTGGATTTGTTCTTATATATGAGTAGATGACTAAAATGACCATAATTTCTATATATTTGTACAAAAACTCATTAAACATATATATTTCAAAAGCATATATTAAACATTTAAAATTATAAAAAAAATTGCCGTACCCGTACCCTTTTTTTTTTTTGGGGGGGGGGTATCAGCGTGTACGCACCCGTGTCATATCTGCACCCGTGTCTGTGCTTCATAGCCTACCACACTCTAAACCAACCCCCATTCATTTCAGTAGGATGACGACGGATACCTCACTGCATAACCAACATTTGCTCCTGAACCAGTTAACACGTCAAAGAATGCAGACTCAATCTTGCTCAATGCAAACAATACATTATCACGTTCTAATTGTCAAAATTCGATTGTTCCCCTTACGGAATTTCAATGTTGAAAACCAACAAAAAGACTAACCCACCCAACAGCCTTGCGAACCTAGTCAGTTGATAAAGGTGTGCAAGCAATGCAATTAGTTTCTTAAGAACTGAAAGAGTCATGTACTGTGATATAGAGACCAGCAGAAAGACTAGAATTCATAGTTGGCTAGCGCAATTACCGTTTCTGGCAGCATTAACAATGTGTTGAGCTTCTTGCTCTGCAGCTAGCAAAAGTTGAATTCCATTCTGGCCCCTGTTTGCTTCCATAGTTTCTGAGCTCAGAACCACCACTGAAATGTGAGAAATTTGAGGAGAGTCAGATGCCTTTTAAAGGATGGAAATATAAAGCACTCCACATCATCATATTTGTTACAGTTGCTCTGCTTTGAGATGCAAATGAGCTACATGTGTAAGATTAGTTTGTGTTGGTGAATAAAGAAGACATAGATCATCGGTAGACCAGCTTCTAGAAGTATGATTATCAGATATAGTAGCTCTAATAAGGTATCCTCCAGTGAGGTAGATCCTAGAACAGTCAAAAGGTATACATTATAAGCCTGTGATCCTTGTTCTGTAGTAGGAAATACCAGAGCCGTCAGTTGTACACCGAGTACTAGCTAATATGCAATCAAGAGGCTCAAAACTAAGTGTAATTACTAAGAGGCTCAATGCCACCAAATGTGCAAGGATGCCTGCAGAAACTAATCATGTTCGTGCAAGAAAGACTCTGCAAGAGACAAGAAGTTATACTACAAATTGGATAAAAGGCGGACAGTAGAAGCAATACTTTTTCTTTAGCCAGTGCACAACATACTTCCATATTCTGGAACATGTTTTATATGGCCAGCCTCTAGTTACAGATATCACCATCCCTTAACCGTTAGATATTATCCCCCATTTTTTCCGGTCTATAATCGTCACGTATTCACTTACTTTTTTAAAGAATTCTCACCAAGAACCTCTGGCGCTTGATCTACACCCAACAGCATACATGTACGTACATACATGTTGACTTATAATAAGCCATTACCTAGATACTGGCTAAGCCCCTAAAATTTGATCTATATTGGTTAAATATGACCTTAAGCAATGTTATATTAGACTACTTTCTTTTTGTAGCCGCATTTCCAAGTTTTTGCAATGCTCCTGCTACAAAGATTTAAGAAAAAGCACTCTTATCAAGACTGGAACATATGGGCGGAATAATTTTGCACATCCCTCAGAAAATTTAAAAGTTTAATCACCCAATTTTTAATAAATTATCAGGCAAAAGAATATCTTAAACAAACAAGATGAATAGTAGTAACAAGAAACCCTTATCTTGTTTCCCAAAGTTCTGTAAATCTGTAAATCATAAAGACTGTCAGAGTACATAAATGGCCGGATGTGACAACAATTTAACCAAATTACTTTTAAACCACTACGAGTATGGGATTAAAAAATGTGACAAAGTAACTTGAACGAACAAAAAGAAAGCTACTTTGACAAAATAATTGAAAGAGGTCAGAAAACAAAAGAACATAAAAACCCAAAAATCACAAACAAGAAAGATTAACATCAAATTCCACCCGACTATAACAAGAGCCCTAGAAAATAACAACCTATCCCTTTTCATTGATATCAAGAACGAAATGGAATACATAAGTCCAATACCTAAAAAACCTATCCTGAACCCATAAAAAGTAAGTTTCAAATGTGCTATACTCATCAGAATTTATAAACCACTCACTCCAGATTAACAACTAAAGTTTACGCCTTCATGTATTCCAAAGTAGTCTACTATAGATTAAAAAATTCTCTAAAAAGTCAAGGAGAGACAAAATTTGACCTTTTAGTAACAAAAGCAACAAAATGGTAAGGTAGGGCGTGGATTTAGATGTTGCCTCTTATAAAAGCGATACCCACTACAGAGAGTTCATACAAAGGAATTCTTCGCAAATCATCTACTAAATCCATGTTATATAACACATTATACAAGTAAACAGCCGAATCGAAGTCCAAATAGCATAACCCATCAAAATAGCCAGGCAAAAAGTACAACACAAACTAAAACAGGTCATCCCAGAACCCACGAATGAAGATTCAATTTAATTTATTAACTTCGCCATGGAAAAAAGAAACGTAGTAGATCAAGAGAAAATTCAATACCCATGTTTCAATATCTAAATTGGAGAACTAAAAACTGAGTATAAATTCTTGGATGCAAAGATCAGATCAAGAAGAAAGACAAGCTTTGAGATCCATATTAATACAGTAACAGCAAGTACGGTGACCGGGGTAGGATGTAGTAGAGAGAATACGCACCTAAGGAATCGGATTTTGGTCAAAATGGTTTCTACTACTTGAGATTCAGAGTTTTACGGGATTCTTTGAAGTTATAAAGATAGAAATAGCTCAGAACCAGGAAAAATAATTATCAATAGATCTAGACTCAAGTCGAATAAAGAAGTTAATAACCGGAGAACTGTCGTGAAAAACCTTAAAAGTTATTCCGTTCTTCCGTCCCACATAAATTAATTATATACTCCTTCTGTCCCTAAAAAAATTGATCATATTTTTTTTAACCGTTTTACAAAAAATTGATCACTTTCAAATTATGAAAGATTTTATTGGTACTTTTATATATTTACCATTTTGATACTTTTTTATTCTATTTCTCTCATCACATTTTATTATCTACCAACTCATTTCTCTTTCATGCCCCACTACTTTACACTTTTTTATTCTATTTATCTCTCCACATTTAACACTCTACCAACTAATTTTTTCTTTCATGATTCACTCTCTTTCTCCCTCTCTCTAAAGGGTAAAATGAAAAGACACACAATATATGACCTAAATTCTTAATATACGTGCAAAGTCAAATATATCGGTCTTTAAGGGACGGAGGGAGTATTTTTTTTAAATCGTTTTATAAAAATTAATTACTTTCAAATTAAAAATAAATTTATAAGTATTTTTATATATTAATTTTTTATACTGTTTTTATTTTATTTTATTTTTCTTTTCACATTTAATTTAACTTTTCACTAACTCATTTCTCTCCCTTATCCTACCATCATTCATTTTCTTTATTCTATTACTTTGTCTACATTTAACACTCATTTAACTCGTTCTATCTCTCCTACCACACTTTCTTCCCATCCTCTTTTTAAAGGATAAAATCGAAAACACACAATATATAACCTAATTTCTTAATATGCGTGCAAAAAAAAAAATGATCGAACTATGTGGGACGGAAGGAATACAAGTTATTACAACTCCTAGTACAATATAAACCACGCACTCCAGGTTAATAGTTAAAATTTGTAGCTAAAAACTGAATAAAATCTTTTAGCAACAAAACGAGGGGCAGAAAAGCATACTAAAGCAAGAACTTTATAAGTGAAACCCACTATAGAGAGTTCATGCAAATGAATTAATAATCTTATCTAAATATACATGAATTAAAGTGGAAGAAAATGTTTTCAAGGCATCATCTATTTAGACGTTCTCTCCTCTTTGTATGTAGACCTATTTATTGCTTTTCCTTTATAGCTAGATTAAATTTTTTTCCCTAAGATTTCTCATACTTTTATTTAGGTAAATCGTGTTTCCACCTTTCTCCCATCGGAACAGTTTCTTTTCTTTTTTTTTTTTAGTTTTATGTCTTACAAAAGTTCTCCTAAAATCTCTCTAAAAAAACCAAGCAGCTCCTACATCACTGTTTTTATCTCTATCTGCCCTTCACATGTTCTCTGTCTCTATTGTGTGGCCTTGTTACTCTTTTTAAGTTATATCTAACAAAATAAAAACAAAAACTTTCTCCTTTTATCTCAAAAGATATCTCTTATGTTTCAAAAACTAATTAAACTTTCAAATTTAATATGATTATTATAGATATAATAACGTCGGAACTGAGAAAATGTTACCAGGTCATTGCCTTCTTGAATATTCTCTTGTTAGGCATGAGGATTTAAAGTGATTTATATTCATAATAAAAAAACTATTTAGTTTTATTTTTCTTCTATAGTTTCTAAACTTTGAACTTTTTTTTTCTGAAAACATAAAAAATTATATACCATGAAAATCAGTCTTGGGGTCAACAACCCTTATCCCCTGGGTGAAGCACCAAATTATTACGGATAATATTACCATCGACAGCCACTATCAAGCCATGGCCGCACATAAATAAGATAAACATACTAGAAACCGAGAGACAGAGATCAAAGCATCAAAAAAAACACAAAGGCTAGAATATAACATCAGCTTCGGACCCGGTGTTCGATTTTTCCTGACGTACAAAATAGCACATGCGCGCCACATGGTGTGTCAGGCCAAATGCAAGATCATGATTCCTCTGCTTCTTAAAATACTTACACCATGTACTTCCTGGCTAACTTTCCACAAGTCAAAAAAGATAGTGATAAAATGCGGCGGAATATAGCAATCACCAGTTATCTATTGAACTAGCTATTTGTTAGTTTAAAATATATAAATATAATAAACGATAAGAAAGCAACCAAATAAGCGAATTCAGCGGAGTTAAAGCATGTGCAGAAAGAACATCCGCCACATAAAGAGAACGCACGAACGAAGCCATTGGCCTATGATCAGCAGTTTACACGATAATGGCAAAGCCAAATTGTTGATCCTCCCTCTAAACACCGACCCTAGATAGCAATGAACATATATGATAAAATGTGAACATGAGCATCGAAGTAGGTGTTAGAAGAGGTCGATGACTGGTTTCTGTTTCCTCATAAAAGATGAAGCGGTAGGAATATCTCAAAATAACCCCCATGTGTCCTATACAAAATATCTCCAACGGAGTATTTGAACTCTGAATTTTTTAAATCTCTCGAACTAATTATTTTAACCTGCTTTCTAGCGAAATTTCGTCACATTTTTTTCTCAACTTTTATCAATCTGATAATTAGAAGAAAAAAATTAAGATGTACATAACGATCTCCGAAAACCATTTGTCTTTTTTTTTTCACATATTAATTTATACATTTGAATTTTGTATGTGAATGGACAATTATGATTTTAAACATCTAACATTGTACATCTCTAGCTTCTAAATGGACATTATGATTTTAATTATTTTCTTCTAAAGTTATTCACGTACAAAGATAGCAACCCTAACGAGGTGGTTTGCTTTTAATTCTAATTGTATTGGTACAATTGAGGTGGTTTGCTTTTAATTCTAATTGTATTGGTACAATTGCTTTATTTATATTATTATTATTATAATAATATAAATAAAGCAATTCATGGTCAAATGCAATTCATGATTTTAATTATTTTCTTCTGAAGTTATTATTATTATAATAATGTGGTAATTTTAGTCTGTAGGCTAGCTAGGTTCGTGGTGTATCTTGGTCGCTTTGGGGAGCTAGATGGCCACCAAAGCTGCAGCGGTCGCACTCGATCCGACTGCAAATCCATGGGTTCTGGCATTGGAACTCAGTTGGAGGATGTTGCTTAGGGTTAGTTTTGTTAAAAGATACGACAATCTTGGCGGGTTACAATTTGCTTTTGCCGATAGAAAAGAAGAGAGAAGGACAATGTTTTTGGAAAAATGGAGCGAAAGAATGACAATAATATTATCATTCATGTTCACAGAAAGAGTATTATGTGAACATGATGTTTATATGTGGGGTTCTAAGGAGAAAGGCTCAACCATCTCTCTAAAAGTTAGCGTGGTTCGAGAATTTGGCAACAGTGCCACTTATGGGTGGTGCTCGTCTATGAACTTGCATGCGGGGTCCTCAACGTATCCATTTTTCCCAGGGGTCTATTAGCAAGCAACGATTGAATACGCATGTCTTAGCCCAAACCCTAGCTAATTTTTTTGGTTCAACGATGTTACGATATTTAACCAGACAAACTTATGGTATCAAGCTCGGATTGAGATTAAAGGTGTTGATAGGCCGGGCTTGGTCGGCCTAGCCCAGGCCCTTTGAACTTCTCAACAAAGTGGGTCGGGTAGGGCCAAGCTTCCTGAAGAATATGAGGACTCAACTTTAGTCTAAGCCCTTGGCCCAAATTTAGGGCTGGGATTGGGCCAAGCCATAGCCTGTCTGAAAAAATTAATTTTATTTATATTCTTTTTAATATAGTAATGATATAGCTAAAAATACATCACTAATCAATTATGACTCACAATCAAGCTTGGTTAACTACGAGTCAAAGATCGCAGTGACTATTGCTACATATCTTGTGTTTATGGCAGCAATAAAGGAAGCAAAAGAAGGATTTTTTGGAATCATCGTATTCAATATAGTGCACTAGTTGGACAGGGTCTTTGGATGCTTATGAGGGAATTTAATGATGTTGTGCTAATGAGATGTAAGGTTGAGCCAATATCAACAGGAGGGATGTTGAGGAGTTGAATAACTGCATCCAAAGCTTAAACTTAGAAGATATCAACACAATTCGTATCTTTGAGGTCAAATTCGTCTCTTTGAAATCAAGGATGTAGTTGCATTGAGAGACCAGAAGGAAGTCGCAAAACTTCAATTCCCAAAAAATTAATGCCAAGTACCAAGATCTTTGAGGTTAAATTCAGCTCTAAGAGAGTTAATAAGAGACTATAAGTGAGAGGGAGAGTTGCGGGTGACGACGATGTCGTCAACATAAACCAATACATAGCTGATGATGCCATTAGAGTTCAAGACAAAAAACGATGGATCTGTCTGCGATGGAACGAAGTCTAATAATACTAGAAAATTGCACAATTGGTTCAACCAAGCATGGGGAGCTTATTTGATGCTGTAAAGAGAGCGGTGGAGCTTACAGACATGATGGGAATGAAAGGAATACTCGAACCCAGGAGGTTGGCACATATAGACATCTACCCCAAGAGTACCACCATGCACATATGCATTGTTCACATCGAGTTGGAGTAACAGCCATGAGTGAAAGCAATGTTCAAGATTGTACGGTTGGAGTGTACTTCACAACGGGGCTAGAAGTTTCATGAAAATCAACACCAAGTTGTTGGTGAAAGCCTTCACCACCAAGCACGCTTTGTAACATTCCAATAGGCCATTGACTCTATTTTTAATGTGAAAGACCCATTTGCAGTCAACAACATTCATGTTAAGATGGCGAGGAACCAAAGACACGTGTTGTTACGAAGAAGGGCATTAAATTCTTCAGTCATGGCATCATGCCATTTGGGTGTTTTTTGAGCTTATGTGTAACAAGTGAGTTCACTGATGTTGGTATGTTTGCCCAAGAGAGTAAAGGGACTTTTTGATTTTAGAGAGTTTTCATTACGCAGAGGACCATAGGGTGAGTCCCAATGGGAGGTTTGAAGGAGTTTAGGAGATGTAAGTCAAAGCGGGTGAAGAAGATAGAGATAGAAGAGGCAATGAAGGATGCACCGTATAGATAATGAAGGGGTAGGGTACATGTGAGGAGGCTGGCCAGTGATGAATTTGTGGCGTGCATGGATAAGGTAGGAAAGGGTTGGGAAACAGGGAAGACCAAGGGGAGGCGGACACGTGAGGAAAAAGATGTGGGAATAAGGGCCCATGGAAGAAGCAGAGATTTGGAGGGTTGGGGAGGAGCCCCAAGGATCCAAAGGCCCAGAAAGAGGAGAGATAAGAGCATTTTCTGACACTATTCAAACTTCATGACTGGTGTTGTGAACCATGACGAGCGGAAGGATTTCGTAAAAAAAGGAAGAGACAAGCATGCTAAGGATGAGAGAATCTTGATTCTACCACAAGTGCAAATCCAGATTTGGATGGATGTAGTTTGTTCAACGAGACAATGTGTTGAGGTCATGCTGGAAAATTGCCATGGTCAAAGCCAATTATCTCAAGCCCACGAATAAAAAGGGACAATCTGCATTTTCTGGTATCAGGTGCAAATGCAACTTACATAGAAACAGGCAGCAGCTTTATCATGTTGAACCCTGTCCCCTTCCTCCTTATCAATATAAGTATTACTAGTTTTAGATTTTTTAACATATATTTTTTTTTATTGTGTGGAATATGATACCCTTGGGCAATATGCCAAAGTATTAGATTCAAGAGATTGAAGCTTGAGGACCATCCCTTTTTTTTCGACATTTCTTTCTTTTTGTGTTTATTTTTCATCCACAAATTACTAAGTTTATGAAATTTCCTTTGTATGCATGTAATGTCAAGTGTTGTGATATCTAAAAATTGCTAGGTGATGTGATGTGACGCTCTGCATATAAACCCTATAGTTTTTTAGATTTTATGACTTTTTTCATTTTATTTTCAATTTCATCAAATATTGCATAGTCAAAATCTCTTTTCTAAAGTTTTTACCCTTATATTTAGATTTTATGTTTGTTTGCCGAACATAAAGACACATTTAACATATCTATCATGGTACCTTATTTCTTTGATATGTTTTGCTCTCCTTTTTAAGGTTTCTCTAATTTTTTTCTCTATTTTTCTTGAAAAACGAGGTTATTGCAATATTTCGTAATAACAATATTTAAGTGACACTACACTGCACTACCGCGTGTAACGCATTGGCTCAAAACTAGTAATATCGCAACATATCATATCCTAGAATATATTATAGACTAAGCGCTATGGATTGTGTAATTTAGTGGTCTTTTCTTTATTTACACCCGTCACTTATGTGATATGTTATCATATTTGTTTTGGTGGTCTGATCCTTTTTTTATCTCAACTTATAAAAGTTACACATTCATCATGACTCTATTAAAAAAATTGCAGGTGCTATTGGCATATTTTTAATAAATCTTCTAAGAATATAATATTTATTCTACGCATTTCAAAACTCTACTTATTTAATATACTTACATATTAAGCGTTAATTTTGACCAGTAGCACCCGACAAGTACTTTAAAAGACAAAGTACATTCTGACAAATGCAAAATACAAAAAACATGTACAAAGTTAAAGATAAATAGTTCACAAATTAGTAGCTTTTTTTTTTTTTGTTTTTGTAGGGAACTGCCTCGAAAAAATCCTAGACCAGTGAATGGTTTAAAATTAGAAGTCGCCGTCTTATTTAATTAAACAAAGAAAGATAAGAAAAAAAAACCTAAAAAATGACTCGACAAATGTTCAAAAGACTGACTAGTCTATGAAGACAAAGAACTGGGTTCGGGAACTAAGTTATACTACAAGAAGGTTTTAGGCACCCGTCATGCCCTTGCAGTCTCTACTTCATTTCTATGATTTTTGGCCTTTTAACACATAAAACATGCTACAAAATAAATTCTAAGTTTACTTTTATATTATTGGTTTGAACTCGAAATCAGGGGACCTACTTATTTGGTCGAAAAAATCAGAATCAAAACCATCATATTTCGATCGAACCTTACGGGGGGCCATCAGTACTTCGGTCTTAGACTCAAACTAAGAAATGAAAAGACTTTTCTTTACGATTTTAGTATTGAAAAATGAAATGTGATCCCAGGAAAGAGAAATTATTCCAGACAAAACATACCTCGTGAGTCTGCCTGCCTAGAAGAGTCGGGAATACTTTGTGAAGAATCCACTATGCAAGAGACTTAAAATTCTTTAAACGTGAATTATGAGGTGCTAGTTTCTCTTAAGAGATGATACACGAGTTCTAGGCGAAACGGTATAAAAGCTCTAAAGAGAAAAAAGCCGATCTTTAAAAGTGTACCCCAAAGACCGTATTATAGAGGTCTGGGTGCTTAAAATGATAAGGATGACTATTCCAGTTTGTGATATGGTGATAGAGCAGAATATTTAATGAAAATTACAGACTTGAAAAAAAAAAGTCAACGAACCTGCCAGTTCGTCCATCCCTAATTCGATAATTATCTCTGAGGTAATCAGATGGAAAGAACCAGATTCAAGAATTATTACCATATCTCATACTCCCTCCGTCCTAAAAAAAATTGATCATATTTCCTTTTTAGGTCGTCCCACAAAAACTGATCACTTTCAAATTAGGAAAGATTCTGTAGGTATTTTTACATATTTATCCCTTTTATACTTTTTTTATTATATTTCTCTCACCACATTTTATTCTCTACCAACTTATTTTCTCTCCCTGGCCCACCACTTTACACTTTTTTATTCTATTTCTCTCTCCACATTTAACACTTTATCAACCAATTTTCTCTCTCATGGCCCACTCTTTTCCCCCTCTCTCTAAAGGGTAAAATGGGAAAGACACACAATATATAACCTAAATCATTAATATATGTTCAAAGTCATATGGATCACTCTTTTAAAGATGAAAGGAGTACAAATCATGGATTAATCACATGTATCAAGGATAAATCACAAGATATTTCCAAGTCATTTAATCAATCATAAATCTCTTGACCTTAACTTGGGTTAAACCTAACTAACTGGACCGGTTTAACCAATTGGGTTGGACCGGATCCAATTACTAGACTGGTCTGGATTGGACAGCTAGACTGCATTAACTATTGGACTTAATTAAATAAATTAAGTTTAGTATACTATTTAGGCCTACAACCATAATAATAAATCTTAATTATCAATAGAGCCGAATAATTATATGTAAATAAAAAGGACTACAAAAATGGGGTATCTACACTTTTTTTTTTGGGAATAATATAGTTTCCCTAATAATACTGCAAAAATACCAATATGGCAGTTTACTTAAAAAGTTATTCGTAATTAACTAACCTCAAATTCTAAATTGCAAATCTCGTACACCAAAATGCCATGAAAAAACGAATCAAACCGAATATGAACACATAGGTTCGGAAGATCAAGAATCGAAAGGTCATCAGGCATGCCATACAGAGGTGAACATATCATGTCATAATATAGCAAGCTTAAAAAGGTGTATGGATCACTATCTTATTGTAGACACTCCATTTTTATAGGCATTTTTTAATTAATTAAATAATGGGCTTTATTGATTAGAATACATTATTGAGTCTAGATTTAGCAATGTGATTTATTTAATTAATTCAGTCCAGTTTTGTTTAATTAATGTAGCCAAGTTTAATTATCTAGTCTAGTCCAGTTTATTTGTCAAAGTCCAGTAGTCCAACTAGATTAGCCCAGTCCATCAGTCCAGTCCAGTCCAGTTGCATTAATCCAACCCATTTAGGTCATATCCAGTCTAAGGTCTATATTATTCTAAATAACTTGGATACATAGTCCATGATTTTATCCTTGATATAAAGATCAAATTGATTTATTTTTTGATTAGGAAATGACTTATCCTAAATCTGGTATATCCTATGTGTGTTGTTTTAGATGATTATCGAAAATAGGGGCAGATAATGCCTCAAAATTCTGAAGAAATTATTTTTAATTAATGAGGTGAACCTGATTTTTTATTACCGGCCAATTAATTGACTTTTGTCAATCTACGATTTTATCATTTATTCTGATTTATTTCCAGCCTTGCAGATTGGTATTGCCAATCTTAACTGATCTTGCTACCCCGAGCATTATAAAAAGGGGTCTAGGCCTTCATTTTAAAAGGTCAATTTTTAGTTGGTCCAAGAGCTGATTCTCTTTACAGCTTGCATGCCATTTCTTTGTGAAGTGACATACTATATCTCTCGAGAAGTCTAGGCACTCAAACCACTCTTAAAATGTCCTCCTATTCCTTGCATTGTGGATCAAATGGAGAACATCCTTGAGTCATCCCGGAAAGCTACATCTCGAGGTAAACTTTACTGGGTTTCATATAGTAGAAATCATATAAATTGTCATCCATTCCCGTAATTGCATTTCATTTCAAAAAAACTGAAAGAGTCTTTCTTACCCATTTTTTGTCTAAATCTAAGTCAAAAAAATGTATATTACTCCTCGTAGGACGAGAATGGAACAGCCGCAAATTTGATTCTGATTAGATACATAGGCCATTTGACCCTTAATGTTGAGTTCCGGCCAGAAATCTAAAAATTAACTTAGGGCAAGTCTTATGGTATATTGCATACTACATGGTTTTAAGGCCATTAATCATTAAAACTGAAGTAAAGACCGAAAGGGCGTGATGAGTGCCTGACACTTTCCTATTTTGTAACTTGTCCCTAGACCCCTCTCTTGGTTTCAATATATCAGTTATCCTTCTTGGACATCGTTTGAGTCATTTTTTAAGTTTTTCTTATTTTTTCAAATTAAATAAGATGAAGACTCCATCCAAAAATCCCCTTGAAGATTTTTTCTGAGGCTGTTCGCTACAATGATGACTCTGCTGGGGACTAAAATCTAAGAGGACTAGACTTGAAACATTTTTTATTGATTTTGGCCCTGTCCTATTTTCTTTATATGTTGTGGTATGTACAATATGGCATAAATGTCGTACTTGCACTTTTATTTATGTACCTCACAAACGCGTACATCTCACCTCTACCCCCTATTCGAGAGCGATAGTTGAAGCCCTTGATCCTCTTGGTCACAAGGCAAACTTTTGATTGAGCTCTCAACTCCACGTCTCATGCTAAAGATTCTTCCTAATTTCTTGGTATCTTAAGTGAATTGTATACGTACTAGTAATAGCCTGTTATTAACTTCCTAGTTACGGGCGGGAGGTATTTGATACAGTCGAGCCTATAGGAGTGACTTTACACCAGTGTTATAAGGAGAAAAATCACACTCGAACCATTCAGTGATCTGCCATTTGTTGTGAGAATACATGTATTGGCTTATGGCATGTGGTGGGGAAACCAGCTAGCATTCGGTAAGTTAAACTGGTAATTTTGCAAAAAAAAGGAGACTCTGGCTAACTGACCGGTTATCTAGTGTGCTCCTAACTGGAATGTTAGTTAGTATGTGCATTACTTGAAAAAAATCTGAAACTGGCTAGATTATACCATGATCCAACCCCTTAACCAACCGGACGGTTAGTTCGAAACCTCATCCTGTAGAAAATTCTCAAAATATTCCCCCAAAGAAAACCTAACCACACTGACTAACCAACCTGCTATTCTCCTGAATGACTGGATCGTTGGTCGGAAACCTCCTCCTTAAGAAAAAAACCCAGATAGATTCCTAATAATAAAACCTTAACCTGACCAACAGATCTGTTATCTATCATGATAGCCGGACGATTAGTCAGAAACCTCATCCTTCAAAAAATTCCCAGAAAAATCCTTTGAAAATTTTCTTGGCCTTCAGCATTGACCCATTAGAATTCAACCCTTCCTACCAAGTCCTCTAAGCCTACAGTAACACGTGAAATGAGGCCACTGGTACAGTGAAGCTCACATTGACTGTGGATACTGCCAGCTTTGATGTTGAGTTTTAAGTGTTAGATATACCTGTTGTATTTAACCTTCTATTGTAAAGCCTTGGATAAACTCTATGGGTGCAATCCTCTCTACATTGCACCAAAAGGCTAAGGGTAGGTTTGAAACTCTTTTTTTTTCAGTTTTAAAAATTGAAAAAAAGGAGCGTTTGGTAACCATTTTTTTTCCAATTTAAAAAATCAGTTTTTAAACTGAAGAGTAAAAAAAAAACTCCAAAAACTGTTTTTTTTTTTACTTTTGGTTTTTTTTTAGACCACCACCACCACCCTCCCACCACCGGCAGCCACCTCAGGCGACCACCACCGAAGACTGCCGGCAGCCACCTCCGGCCGCCGGCAACCACCGCCAGAGACTGCTGGCAGCCACCACCTGCCGCCGGCAACCACCGCCGGAGACTGCCGGCAACCATCTTCGGCCGCCGGCGACCACCGGCAGCCACCTCCGGCCACCGGCAGCCACCGCCGGAGACTGCCGGCAGCCACCTCCGGTCGCCGGCGACCACCGCCAGAAACTGCCGGCAGCCACCTCCGGCTGCCGGCCACCACCGCCGGAGACTGCCGGTAGCCACCTCCGGCCGCCGGCCGCCGGCCACCACCGCCGGTGACTGCCGGCAGCCACCTTCGGCCGTTGGCCACCACTACCACTGGTGACTACCGGCAGCCACCTTCGGCCGTCGGCCACCACCACCACCACCACCGTCAACCATCGCTACGCCCTACCACCGCCACCGCAAACCACAAAAAAAAAGTCAAAATAAAAAGGGTTACCAAACACTAAAAAAAAACCTAAAAAAAAAAGGGGTTATCAAACACCCACTTGCTTTTATAAAAAAAATAAATTAAGCTGCTCTTTAAAAAACTGCTCTTTAAAAACTGAAAACCAAAAAAAAAAATTTGTCAAACGAACCCTAAGTTTATGTTGAATAATGCTCTTTTCCCCATAATAGAAGATTCGCAGTTGCCTCAGATCGGACAGGTTGAGAAGGACAGTGTTCAAATGCCGCATGGTTCTTTAGATATTTTGCTCAGTGGAATTAGGATGGATTACTCGATTCAGTGTCTCGAGTATGAGGAAGTTTGTTACGATAAAAACTTCAGCATATTTACCCCCTATAGTAGTACGACTGTGCTCCCCATGTTGAGAAAATTCTACTACTTTCCTAGAAAAGGTTTAGGCAGAAACTATGAAGGGATTCCCAGCTTCCCAAATATGGAGAACAAGAAAGATCAGTTAGCTTTGGATGTAAGCCGACCAAAAAAGAGAAGAAGGAAGCTATCCGGAAGCTAGCCCAGGCCAAAAAGAATAAGGAAAGTGTTGAGACCGAAAAGTAGATTAAAGGATGAGAGATATTCTACGACTGCGAGTGGGTTGAGGATGAACAATTGGTAGTGCAGATTAAGCCAGATTCGAAGTCATCTCAGATTGGATGGATTTAGTAGAGCTGGAGGCGGTGACAACCTGCTTCACTGATATGTTTATTCGGGCTTATTTGTGAAGTGGACAACCATATCGTGGACCCAACATGCCTAATCACTCCAGCAGATGGTGACACCCGAAATTAGATGATCAAGTACGGACCACTGACTATGGGAGAGGTTACCGAAGGAAATTCTGTTGCCAAAGATGCTTTGAAACTAGAGGACTTGGATGCTTATGTCACCGTAGTCAATCTAAATATGCTTCCCTATTATGTTTTTCTAGACTACTGGATTGATCATATAGTTAGTTTCGATTATCCCTTGGATACTGATTAAAAGTTTATGATGAATTGATCAACTCAATTAATGATGAATCACACTTAATGGACTTAAAAGAGAAAAAAAATTAAAAGAAATAATAAAAAAATTGGAAACCGGGAATCTAGGCATGTCAAGCGATAGCCGAGAAAACATTTAAAGTCAATATAGGCACCCCCTGAAAATGTAAAAGAAATCAAAATGGGGGCTAGCCTTGGTCTTACAAAGACATGCCCGGTATAGGCCCATCAATCGTAGAACATCACCTACCTATCCTGCCCGAAGCCAAACCTGTCAAACAAAAACTCCTCAAGTTGAGGCCGAAATGGTCCCTCAAGGTTAAAGAGGAGGTGATGAAGTTACTCCATATTAGATTTATCCAAGTGATTGAATATCCTACCTGGCTAGCCAACACCGTACCCGTTCTAAAACCTTCTGGTCAAGTCAAGATGTTTGCTGACTACGGAGACCTAAAATGAGCTTCTCCAAAAGATGACTTCCCTTTACCTATCATTGACCTGATCATAGACAATATAGCCGAGCATGAGTTGGTATCCTTTATAAATTTCATTGTGGGGTATAACCAGATAAAAATGGCCCTCGAAAGATCAAGAGCAGACAGCCTTCCCTACTCCCTGGGATACTTCTATTACACAGTGATGCCTTCTAGCTTAAAAAAATTTGGTGCTACATACCAGCGAGTCGCTACCACCCTGTTCCATGACATGATCCATAAGGAGGTGGAAGTGTATGTGGATGATATAATTATCAAGTTGAGGAGGAGGGAGGATCACTCTACGATATTAAAAAAAAGTACTGTGAGAAGTTAAGGCAGTACAATGTATCACACACAAATGTGTGTGTTTAGAGTCACACGCGGGAAGCTGTTAAGTTTCATGTTGAGCAAAAGAAGGATGAAGGTGGACCCAGCCAAGATCAAAGCCATAGTGGAGATGCTCCCACTTAAGACGAAAAAGGAAATCATAGGGTTCTTAGGTAGAATCTAATACATCAGCCGATTCATATCCTAGCTAACCATGATTTGTGAGCCCGTGTTCAAACTGTTAAAAAGGATTTGAGTAAAGAATGGAACCCTTTGTGCCAGGAAGCCTTTAACAAAATTAAACAGTACCTTAGCAACCCTCCAGTCCTAAGCCTACCTATACCCGGTAACCCTTTGTTAGTATACCTGACCGTAACTCATACCACAGACGGAGGTGTGTTAGCCCAACACCTGGAGAATTCCTTAGTTGAGAGAGCCATATACTATGTGAGTAAGAAGTTAACCCGAGGGGAGGTGAATTATTCGGCCCTAGAGAAGACATGCTTATATTTGGTTTGGGTAACCAAAGATTGAGACATTACATGTTGGCGTGCCCCATTAGATTGTTGGCTAGGATGGACCCTATGAAGTATTTTCTTTTAGAAGCCCATCCTTTCTAACCGCACAGCCGAGTGGCTTTTTTTTTATCCGAATTTAATATCACCTATGTCACACATTAGTCGATTATAGGAAAGGCTGCAGCCAACTTATTAGCCGATTGTCCAACGGATGAAACTAGCTAATGAGAGGCGAGGTTTCCAAATGAAGAAATATTTAATCAAAAATGATGTGGCAGTTATACTTTGACGGAGCAGCAAATAATAAAGATTTTAGAGTAGAGGTATTGTTGATCTCACCAGACACAGCCTATTCACCCATAGCCGTCAAGCTGACTTTCTACGGTACAAGCAACACTGATCGAATATGAAGCTTGTATTATCGGGTTAGAGATGGCCCTAAACCTAAGAGTTTGGGAGATCACAGTGTATGGAGATTCAGCATTAATCACATACCAAATCCAAGGTATGTGGAGGATCAAAGATGAACGTCTGTAAGCATATCATGCTCATTTAAAGAGAATTGTAAACCAGTTTGAAGATGTGAAATTCCATTACCTACGCCGACTCAAGAACAACTTTGCCAATGCCCTAGCCACCCTTGCATCAACATTTGACATGCCCAAAGGATAGGAGGTAGAACCATTTGTCATACAGTAGAGAGACCGACCGACCTACTATTTTATGATAGTGCATGTAGGAGAAGATGGGATTGTCGAGCCTTGATATACCGATGTACAGAATTTGATCTGAAATGAAATATATCTTGAGGGGTCTTCCGTGAAGGATAGAATATCTCTGAGACAATGGGTGGCACAGTTTATCATGTGTGATCAAAGATTGTATAAGACGTATTATAATGAAGAACACATGTCGTGTGTAACCGAGAGAGAGAGAGAGACTAGTCAAATCATGGAAGATATACATACAGGGAGAGTGCAGACCACACATGAATGGGATGAATGCTAGCGAAGAAGCTCCTTTGACAAGGATACTTTTGGAGTACTATGGAGTAAGACTGTATTGAGTAAGTGAGAAGATACCATAAGTGTCAGGTATATGCCAACTTACAACATCTTCCTCTGCGAGAGTTATACAACATAACCTCCCCTTGGCCGTTTACAGTATGGGGAATAGACGTGATAGGGAAGATTAGTCCCAAGGCATTTAATGGACATGAGTTCATACTGATAGCTATAGATTACTTCATGAAGTGGGTGGAAGCCTCTTCGTGTGCGGTATTCAATGCTAAACACGTTTCTCAATTCATCCGAACGAACATTATTTGTCGATATAGAGTGCCTAAAAATTGATCTCAGACAACGGGTCACATTTTAAAGGAGAAGTCACAGAGGTAGTTGAGAAATACGGTATCATCCGACATCACTCATCATCATACCGTCCATGGACCAATGGGGGTGTCGAGGCCGCCAACAAGAACATCCAAAGCATGCTAAGTAAAATGACAGATTCTTGAAGGAGTTGGCCGAATAAGCTCTCTATGCACTCTTGGGCTACAGGACATCGGTAAGAACGTCAACTGGGGCCACTCTATATTCATTAGCTTACGACATGGAGGCCGTATTCTTAGTAGAATTGAAAGTTAACTCTCTTATGGTACTATTGGAAAACCGGATAGTTGAAGAAGATTGGTTGAGATCGACACAGTTTCGAAGAGTTAGCGTTAGAATATGAAAAGAAAGATACTGAAGGTTCTATATCATATCCCGGGTTACCAGAAGCTGATCGCCAGAGCCTTTAACAAGCGAGTGAAAGGACTCGGTTTGAAGGAAGGAGATCTACAGCTAAAGGAGAATATTGGACAAATTTGGAAGCTGCAAGGAAAGTTTGAACATAACTGGTCAGGTCCCTATATGATCAAGCAAATCAGGACTGAGAGTGCAGCGCTGATAGTCAACTTAGATTGAATTGGTTCGTCATAGTTACTTAATCTAGTTCGACTAAAGAAATATGATGTTTGAGCAAGTTTTGTAATTGAAATATGAACGAACTAATCCTCCTTAAGAACATTTTCTAGCACACACCATTTGATGTAACATATAGATGGAGATGCTTAGGCAGGCCATAAACTTACCTTGGGTGTGGTCATATTTTTTAATAGAGTTATTTTATTCAACTAGCTAAAACACTGACTACTTTTCCTGAAAAAGTTTTCTATCACTTGCGAGAGTAGAATACCATCACCGCGGATGAAAGACCTCGCACGCTACTTTTTGACTTTCAGTAAAGTCTTGAGAGCTTTTGCATAACCATCTTGGATGATAGGAACAACAGTGGGTAGATTGGCCGAAATATCTACCAGGGCCAAGAGTTCTTGAAAACTAGGGCAGAGTTGATTCAAACTAAAATGGAAGACATGATCACCTTCATCTCAGAATTTGCAAGCAACCCAAAAAATGTCCTCATCAACCACCACACTGCCCAAGCTCATAACAGGTTTCAGGTTTAATTGCCCGTCTAGATGGATCAATTTGTTTTGTTAAAGCAGTCTGCGAAAGCCCGAAATTAGAGCTCGAAGATTGTGGGATTGTATTTGAAATCCATTGAGAGTGTTTGGAAAAGAAGAAAGGATGAGTCCTAAATATATAACGAAGTAGCCCTAATTTGTACAGGTTTAGAAGTCGAGAAATTTTAAAAAATCAAAAAAAATTATCAAAAAAATGTCTGGTTTTCGACTAGCCAACCGTTTTTCCTATTTGATTTGCACATTTGATGGTTTTTGATCAACCGTCCAGTTCTCCTAGGAAAATTTAATTTTCTTCTGACTAACCGGCCAGTTTAGCTATAACATTTGATGTTGTCTCTGACCAACCATCCGGTTTGGCCTTAAACTTGGGTTTAGGTGCTGACCAACCGGTTGATTCTCCTCGAAGGATGACTTTGGTCACTGACTAACCGGCCAGTTAGTCAGTTTTTGTGAAATTTTACAGTGTTTGACTACTTTTAGGCCCAAGTCTTTGTGTGTGTGTGGGGGTGGGGGGTGGGTTAGAAGGTGTGTGTGTGTGTGTGTGTGTGACAGTGTGTGTATGAGGGACAAGGAAAGAAGAAAAAGAGATAGAAGGAGTAGAGAAAGAAAAGGAAAGAGAGAAAGACTAGGGTAAAAAGAAAGATATACCCCTGACTAAAAGCACTTAACGACGCCTGGCAAGGAAACTTGATGATGTGACCTGATGGAAATGAATTTCAAAATTTAGTAGTCACTTTGACACAAATCGATGTTCAGTGTCCAAAGTTAAATTTGTCTAATAGTACAGTGTCAACCGAATAATTCACTCAAAAACCTATTGTTACAAACTCATACTGTTACGAATAAAAAAAACTTATTTAAAATCGATAAAGCAAGCCCACGCGGGGGGGTGGGGGGTGTTGAATAGGGTTTTCAAAAATTAATGGTGAAATAAATTAAGCACAATCATAAATATTAATCAAACCAATGGACATGCCAATCAAGATGCTAACTACACAGTCTCAAACAATCATAGAGCAATAAGTAAAGAGATTGAGTTAGAAGTACTTGACATGGAGATTAATATGATTCGGCTTGAACTACCCTCAAGCCTAGATCCACCTCTTCAAGGAAGTCCCTTACAACAACAGTAGAATTCACTAACAACAATCTTCTTTCGGGTCAAGATCAAAACTCTTACAAACACTTGGTGATATCCCCACACTTAGCACAAGCCTTGAATTCACAAAGCTCTTCCAAGAGTTGACAAACCCAAGCCTTGATCACAATTCTTTTACAAAGATCAATTGTGTACTAAGAAACCCTCTTGAAAGGAAATGCGTACAAATGAAGTTATAGTACAATAAAGAGATGAGAGAATTGATGACTTCAAGAATACTCACTCTCAATCAAAGAATTGCTCGTAATGTGCTCTCTTTAGTGATGTAAAATCATGAAGGGGAAGAGAGAAAATATTAATCTATGAGTTTTGATGTTTTTTTAATGAACAGACGCTTAGAACGTGATTTTCATGGTGTATGGTGAAACTCTAAATCATTTATATAGAGTGAATATCAAATATAGCCGCTATTGGAAGATTTGGCATGACTTTGGGCAAAAATAGCTGTTATTTTTCAATCAATGGTCAATAAAGTAGACTGCATTCCCAATGAAGCCGACTGCATTCCCTTACTACCCATTACTCGATTGCCTCATGAAATCCCCTTTCTTGTTTTGGGCAGAACTTTCTCTAAAAAAAAATTGGATTGAGGTGTTATTTTTTGTGTTGGAAAGCTAATGAAGAGACTTACCAAATATAAAAAGATTAGCACTAAAACATTTTTGAGAAAATCTCAATAAGCTTTAAAGTTCACTCATTTTTAAGAAACACACTTGTGTGAAAGGCTATGAACTCGCATGCAATATACAATGTGTTCTAAGGTTTTAAGTCATCGTCATCAATCCAAGTTTCAAACCAGGACTAATTATATGATACTCCCTTTTCTTATAAAAATTGATCATATTTTCTTTTAGATCGTGCCACAAAATTGCCCATTTCAAAATTAAGAAAGATTTTGTAAGTATTTTTACATATTTTTACACTTTTTATTATATTTCTCTGTCCATATTTAAATCTCCACCAACTCATATTCTCTCTCCTGTCTCATTTTGTTACACTTTTTTATTCATTTCTCTCTCCACATTAACACCCCACTAATATATTTTGTCTCACCTGACCCACTTTCTTTTCCTCCTCTCTCTCTAAATGGTAGAATAAAAACCATACAATATATCTCTTAGCTCCTTAATCTGAGTGAGAAAAAGTTGATCTAATTATGTAGGATAGAGGGAGTAAAGTTCGATAGTCATTCATAGTGACTTAGCCTATGCATTCTTTGTTGCTCTTTGACATTGAACTTGATGAAGTTTCTATAGCATGGTCACCATAACTTTAAGATTCTTTGGCTTTAATCCATGTATCCAACTTCTTAAATGTATCTTTATTATTGTATATGTAGACAAGATTATGCATGTGAGGAAAAGATAGTTATAAGCAAGATAATGGCGTGAGGTGCATATACTTACAATTCATATGGATGACATCAAGAGTTCCTTCATGATCCAAAGAAAGATATGCAATGTAACTCATTATTCTCATCTATTTCAAGAATATTCTAAGAGTAACAAGAGAGTATGTGATTCAAGCATGTAAGCTCCCCCTATCAAGTTATCATATGCATATTCCATCTTAATGTATGCTCCCCCTCAATCAATGCCAACAATATCCGACAAACACAACTCAATGTTTAAACGAGTCATGCTCTACTTTGGCATTAACAAAAGGTGTGTGCGTGTAGGATTGGCAATGTGAAGCATTAAGACGACATAAGTGTTTATTCAACATGGAACTCTCACAAAGCCAACGATGGTTGTCAACAATCAATGTTTCCAAAATAAATGCATGAGAACCATCCACCTCATTTAAATCCGCAATGTATCAAAGTTTAGAACTAAACAATCAAGGATTGATAATTTAGGGCAAGGTTTGCATCAATGCTCAACAAGCAAGCTCTTCATCCCATGAAGAATAAATATGAAAATTTAAGCATGCTTCAGGATGTATAAATTTAACACATAGCACAACTTTTTATAGAGCATTAGGTTTTACCCTCTTGGTGAACTACCAAGGATTTGATCTAACGAATGATCAGCTTTGAAGTCCATTTTGGCCCTTCCTCATGTGAAGTAACATATCTAATCTTGGAATGCATACTCCCCCTTAAGATTTAACCTGTTGCTCATCCCTTTCAAACTTTTTGCAAAGCCTTCTCCTTGTTCCTATTTTCCTTTGTTTTGGACAACCTACAATCACAATTTAGATCTAGATTTTGGTACCCATACTTTCTTGGGTCTATAAGTATTAGTCCTAGCAATATTAGAAGTTCTTTAACAACCCACATTTTCTTTACACCTCTAACATAAACATTTCTACAAGGATTATAACTAGTCGTATGCCCTTTCTTGTTGCACCACAATGTGTAAAAGGTGTGCAATAGTTCTTTAGTTGTCTTGGAGGAACACTTATCCTAGTTTGTTGTTTAAAAACTTTAGGGATAAAATGCAGGAATCTAATCTAACACCGCCTTTGTTTAGACCAACTTTTTGGTGTCCAAGCATGGCATCTAAGTTGTTTTGAGCATCAAAAAAATTCAAGGCATTTATTCAAATCACAACTTTCAAGTTTTAAATTTTTGCTTCGCTTTTCTAAAACCAAAGTATCACAACATATTTGTTTTGTACTAGGAATGTTCGCAATCAAATCAACTAAATCATTATTCAAATGTTCCACATAGAGATGACAAGATATGCATAGATTCTTGGCATGCAATATTTTCACTTTTTAAGTCATCTAGCTTTTTTGAAATCGGTGGCCCTTATTTTTTCAAAGCATAAACTTTCTTGGTTAATTTCATGGATTCTTCATATAAAAGAGTATAAGCATCATGTATATCATCATTGGAGCAATTGTTATCACTATCACTACGTGAAGAATTTACCTCATTTTCCTTTTGAGATATGAAGTAGATTTGTATCTCTATCATAGAAGTCACCACCTTCATCTCCACTGAGTCATTATCACCACAAATAATGGCATAATTAATATCTTTAGGGAGTGCTTCTTTCTTGACTCTTTCTTCTTCTTATTCACATATTAGGTACTCTCCATACTTGAATCATTCTTACTCTTGTACAAGTTTTCAACTTTCTTCATTTTGAGAAACACATTAAATTCTGTTGCAAGTATGTCCACCTCGTTGTTATTCAAGTCTTCCTCCTCTTCACTTGAAGATTGATCCACTATTGATGAATCTTAATGGCAATGCACTTCTCTTCTTCTTTGGACCTTTTTGCCCGAATGATTCAAGTTGCATTTCATAGGTTATCAAGGAGCAAATTAATTCATCTAACGAGAAAGTATTGAGATCCTTTGATTCTTAAAGTGCAGTGATTTTTGCATCTCATTCTCTAGGTAATAACCTAATTACCTTTCTCACAAGATCACCGTTAGAGAAATCTTCTCCTAATTGTTTCAAAGTATTAACAAATTTAGTGAAATGAAAATTCATTTTTGTAATAGATTCATCGAAAAATATTTAAAACAATTTATATTCTCTATGCCATGAATCCATCTTTGAATCTAGTAGAAGAGAAGTCATTACATGAGTGACTCAAAGTGTATCCAACATACTCTTAGCCCAATCACATAGAATAACTCGATTGAGTTCATTGGCGTTTAAAGCACACACAAGACATTTCTTAGCTCTAAAATTCATGCAAAGCTTATTTCTATCATGGTCATTAAATTCGGATTTCTCCTTTAGCATAAGCTTATTCCTAATTAACTTGGTGGGAACATAAGGGCCATCTTCAATGATTCCCCACATTTCAAAGTCTAAAGATTCTAATGATACTCTCATCTTAATTTTTCATATACGATACGAAGACCCATAAAAAAGTGGAGGTCTAGTAGTATATCTCTCCTCAAGACTAGAAAACCTGATGATCTTTACACTCTAGGTGTTTATAAAAAAAATCAAGAGCCAATGCTTTGATACCAGTTGATACCAATAAAGCAACCCTGGGGGGGGGGGGTAGGGTTTTTAAAAATTAATGGAGAATTAAACTAACCACAATCATAAATCTCACTTAAACCAATAAACTTTATAATCAAGATGCTATTACACAATCTCAAACAATCATAGAATAATAAGTAAAGATACTGAGTTAGAGATACTTGACAAGGATATTTAAATGGTTCGGCTTGAACAAACCCCAAGCCTACATCTACCTCTTCAAGGAAGTACTTACAAGAGAACTAGAATCCACTAGCAACAATCTTCTTTTGGGTCAAGATCAAAACCCTTACAAACACTTGGTGATATCCCCACACCAAGTACAAGTCTTGAATTCACAAAGTTCACCCAAGACTTGACAAACCTAAGCCTTGATTACAATCCTTTTATAAAGATCAATTATGTACTAAGAAACCTTCTTAAAAGGAAATGAGTACAAATGAAGCTTCAGTAAAATAGAGAGATGAAAGAAATTGATAACATGAAAAATGTTCACTCTTAATCAAAGAATTTCTCACAAAGATGCTATATTTAATGATGTAAAATCATGAAGATAAAGAGAGAAAAGTTTAATTTATAAGTCTTGATGTTTCTCTAATGAATGGAGGCTTCGAATGTGGCTTCATTATGTATGAACTACCAAATCATTTATATAGTGTTGATATCAAATATAGCCGTTATTGAAAGATTTGGCATGATTTTGGGCAAAATTAGCCGTTATTTTTTAATCAACGGTCAATAAAATAGATTGCATTTCCAATGTAGCCGACTACATCACCTTACTGCCCATTACTCGACTGCTTCACAGAACCCTTTTCTTATTTTGGGCATAACTTTCTTTAGAAAAATGGGATTGAAGTGCCCTTTTTTTTGCATTGAAAAGCTAATGAGCAGGTTTATCAAAATATGAAAAGATTAGCACCAAAACATTTTTGAGAAAATCTGATTAAGCTCCAAAATTCACTCATTTCAAGACACTTGTGTAAAATATTATGAACTCACATACAATACACAAGGTTTGTTAAGGTCATTTTAGGTCCTAGTCATTAGTCCAAACTTCAAACTAAGACTAGTTACATGATATTAAAGATCAATAATAATAATTCATAGTAACTTATCGTATGCATTCTTTTTGCTCTTTTATATTGAACTTGATGAAGCTTTCATAGCATGGCCACTATAGCTTTAAGCTTCGTTGATAATCCATATATCCAACTTCTCGTATATGTCTTCATGAGTGTGTGTGTGTGTGTGTGTGTACCTGCTCAGAATCCACTTAATGCACATATTATAACTTAATTAATGTGTAGTATCGTCAAAATAAAATGTAATCCTAGGTTATCTAACCATAGGGTAATACCATTGTTTGCTTTTGTTATGATAAACTCTTTTGGTACTCACAAACAGTTTACAAAATGGTAGACTTAGGTGTGAACTCAATAGAGATTTGTTGTTAAATGAAATTTATTGGGACTTACTTATGAACTTAATAGAGGTTTATAGAGTCTATTGCCTTGGAATAGAAAAAAAAAAAGAAAAAAAAGTCATATAGCAATCAAACCCGATAGGAGCAAAGCACACGTTAGGATGGAATGGTCTTCTAGTACTTACATGTTTACCTCCAATGTGTTCTTGTGAGTGTTGGATTGGTCATTCATAGACCTATCTCTTGGCACTGCCCATGACGAGCATAGAAAACTCAGCTCATGCCCACGCTTTTCCCAGTACGCTAGCCCATCGTGCTCACAGCCTGTCAAGACAAGCATAGTACCACTGCTCTTGTCAAGCTTGACGCCCACTCTGGTAGCACCCATGTGCCCTACACAACATGGGCATGCGTTTTAGCCTTTGCGCTCATTGCAAAGGTCGGCCCTAATACAACAGACACGCTTCCTCCTAGCTGGCTGACTAACGTGCACGCCATATGCGAACTATGAAGGTTTGAAGATCCACGCGTGTATTTTGGCTCTTTTTTTTGTAAAGATCATCTTTGTTGTATGTATTAATGTTTCCATATAAAAGTTCCAAAGCAATTCAAGTTGTACTTCTTCAGAAAGTGGGCTATTATGATAGCTTGTACATTTCGATGTCTACTACCGTTGTTACAGTTTTTGCTCCATATATACAGGGGCCATGAAGCTTCGTTCTCCCAAATCCCTTACCTTATTTTGGCTGCAACCAAAACCTTTAGACCTTGTTATGTTGTCTTCAAGTAATGACAATATATTTGGATCGTTTTGCCCATGTGTTGCAATTTTTCGTTCCTTCTAAACTGTGAAGATTGTTTGACAGGCTTTTCTTGTAGGTGGCAAGTTCAATGGCTTTAACGGTTTCTTTAGACCTATCAAAGGCCATCTGTGTCACTAAGTCCTCTAACTTACTGTGAATATGTAACGGTGACCAACTAGGGCTCCTCAAAAGGGGGTTTTCATTTATTTACTTATGAAAAGGGTTGAATGGTAGCATTCAAAGGCGTAGTCCTTAATCAGAACTTTGAAGAGAGAAGATGATAGATGCTTACTCCAATCACAGGAAAACTCGGTTTACAATATCTTTTGGCCATGTGGAGTCACATACGAGCTTCACTTCCACCGCGTGAGTTTCATAGGTATTGCTAGCTAATATGATTATATGGCGAAACTTGAGAGAACTTTAAGGGCAAAAGTGAAACTCCTATAGCTAAAAAATGAAGTTCAAACATGAATTTTCCCATTAAATGTTCATGCCGCTCGGAATCTTATTAAATAATGATATGGTGATTTGGCATCGTAACTCAGAGGATATATTACTTAAGTTCTAACCCTAAGAGGTTGATCTCGTGGTTAAAGAGGTATGCTCCCTACATTGACTTCCTAAGTTCAAACTTTAGGGTCAACACTCGGAGGAAAAATATTTCCTCTAAATGCATCAGGCCGATGTAGAGAGTGCACCCTTAATTAAGATCGCCCAGAGAGGAGACTTAGTCTTGATTTACGCTAAAGCTAGCCCCCTTACCATCCAACCAAGTTCTTCTAGAAGTGCAAGATCGCAAACAAAGTAAAGAGGGGTTCAAGGGTTTTGGTTGAAGGGCAACGCACGGTCTTAATACCGACAAAATTTACCCAATAACCAATGACACGGGGCAATACAAATGTTTTTAGTGAAGAAGGGAAGACTTTAACTGATATTAGTTGTACGGTGTATGTATGGGAAACTAGGGATTGTGCATCATAAAGCTATTTCCATGGTGCTGACACTATAAGTGGCAGTGGTATGAGTTAAGAGTGCGAAGGGATGAGATATTTCAATTGAAAATTCTTCAAAGACACTTTTATTTGTGATTTTTAACAAAAATTAGTTATCCTCTAGGAAAACGATTGACTAAAGTGAATGTAGGCACCAAAGTCGGAGGCAACGCAGGAACCAAAGGTAGTGGGGGTGGCGGAGGTGATGAAGGCCCCAAAGGTGCGGGTAGCAGAGGCGACATAGGCCCCAAAGGAGGTGGTGGGGGCGGAGGCGACGCAGGCCCCAAAGGTGGTGGTGGGGGCGGAGGCGAGGCAGGCCCCAAAGGCGGGGTGGCGGAGGCGACGCAGGCCCCAAAGGTGGTGGTGGAGGCGGAGGCGATGCAGGCCGCAAAGGCAGTGGTGGCGGAGGAGGCGACATAGGCCTCAAAGGTGGTGGCGGAGGCGACAGGCCCCACAGAAGGTGGTGGTGGTGGTGGAGGTGACGCAGGCCCCAAAAGCAATGGTTTTGGTGGTGGGTCATTTGGTGAAGGTGGTAACACATGCAACCCGGGGAAGATCGGCATAGACAGTGATGTCTTGAAAGACATAGCCTAGTACTACAAGAACAATGCAGTATGATCGAGCGTGCTTTGCCATAACTAGGGAGCTCCTAGTAGAGATTACTAGGTTTCAACAAATAAAATGTACTGCGCGAGTATAACTCTAGGATAGACGATAGGATTTTAAGTTGTGAGGGTCGATGGAAGCAATGAGTGGAAGGTGAAGAAACAAAGAGAAAATATTAAAAATTTTCAGGACTGAGAAGCTGGCCTTGGGCTGGAAATTGTTAAATCACGACATCCACTATGTTACATACAAATCGAGACACCCAATTGGTGCACTGCGTCAACTTTTTCTCTAAAACCATGAATGCCTGCAAAATCTTGTATCTGTTGGCCTGCAAATGTCAATGGCACCAAAGATGCAACGATGCATATGCTTCCTATATTTCGGTTATATCGTTAAAGGGTATACAAACAAAACTTTAAGTCAAACACCAGGAGGAAAAAAGGAAGCTGAACTTCCCAACCCCCCAGGTGAAGAAAAAAAGGAAAAAGTCCCCTCCCTCTCTCCAATCTAGATTTCTAGCAAGTAATCGATTTAAACCCAAAGCAAAAGCCTAAGTTCATGATTGGGGAACCTCACAATTCATCCTTGATACCGTTGCTGCTCGCGTCGCTCTTTCCGGCATCAAAAGCCTTGGGTTCCTGAGTTGGAGCTGGTTTTTTGAGTTTGAAAGGAATGGATGCGTGCTTCTTGAGGAACTTGTAGAAAGCCACAACCGTACGGTCAGTTTCAACAGTGATCTGAGCATTGTCAGAATATTTGTTCAGTGGCAGGAATATACTCAGGTAAGGAAGAAGATGGGAATATTTAAAAAGCATCTAACAGAATGTTGCACATACCGGGTCAAAGCTCTTATTGCCAGCTGGGAAAAAAAGGAGTGTCGGAAACCCATCAGCCTGCAAAGACGGGGCAAGGACTGTCAGCCATATCAGATTTAATTAACAAAAACTAGAAGATTTGGTCTTGTCCAAACACTCTAGTAACTATATATTAAACCACCAAAGTTACAAAAACCTTCTGTTTTTGGTTTTGGCAAAACAAACTTCCACTCATAAGGGCTATAGCTCAGTTCGTCCCAACTCAATTCAAGCGTGTCAGTGCTTTTTGCGGGTCACGGGTGAGGGGGGTGTGCGGGGTGCATTATGCATTCAGAAGATTTGTTCAGAAACCAGCGTCTTACCCTATATAACTTTGAAAGAACAAGAGTAAAATAGCCTGACAAAAGATTTGGTTCCGACTTGATGAGATGGGATCCTTGGATTGGCATGAACGACTATTCCCAGTAGTAATACCTTGGCTGGAATCCTTGTTACAGGGTCGTCACAGTTAGATTCTGCTCTAGTAATGACCAGGGTCTGCCTAGAGTCCCCTCAGATTGCATGCACTGAGCTGCGATGTCTCCAGATCTTCTATGGAGATTGGAGAGGGCTTTGGCAGATTTGGCAGGTGAGTCAACATATTATGATGCACTATATCCCCAGTTGGTATTATCTAATGGTAAACCTCCCGTCCTGTGAAGGAATGAAAGGCTTATAGTAGTGTAATAGGTAATGACGTCATTCACCTGTCTAAAGGTAGAGAGAGTCAGTCCCCTGATCCTTTTTTTTCGTACTCTCTTGCGTTTCATTTGTATGAGTAGATACAACAGATGTAAAGAGCCATGACTCCATCCAGATACATAATCTTCAAAATTTGGTATAAACTAAGCTGAAGCATGAACGATTTCATTTCTTACTTAGCAGGTAGAGAGTCACGCATAATGAAAGAAATTTGCAAGGATACCTTGGCCCGAGGGTGTTCATTTGTGGTGCCATCCATCTTGGCTATGACAAGTGATTCAATGTCCCTCAAATGCTTGGCAAGCTTGTTATATATTGGCTCCAGCGACTGGCAATGCCCACACCAAGGAGCATATATCTGATTGTAAAATGGAGGAAGGGAAGCACAATCAAACATCAAAATCAACTTCACTACAACTAATACTCAACATCGTTCATATCATCGACACAGTAGATTGCTACCTCAAGAAGAACATCCTTTGATTCATCCAAAACAATTTTGTCGAAGTTATTTCCAACCACTATTTTTACATCCCCGTCATTCTGGATCAATCACAAATGAAAGTTAGAACAGAGACATCTTAATGAGCGTCAGTCTCAGTGTAAGCAACGAAGCCAAACTCCTTACGGCCTCTGGAACCGGATCTGATTTGTAGAAAGGCTTAAGATTGTCTTCTATGAAATTCTCCCCAAACGACTACAAGACGAAAGATCCCATATTAGCAGCATAAACTATTACAGAAGTGGTGAAGCAATTTGACATTGCACAACATAAAGTTAAATGAGTACATTAAGACAAATACAGACCTTGATACTGCTTAAAGTTAAGCCACCATCCAACATAAACTTTCTGGCATCCTCATTCCCTGTGTATGCAAGAACCTGCATGTAACAAGACATAAGACCATGATTGCAAACAATTTGCTTGAATGGTTATGGTCCCAAATCAGAAGGATGTTCTCAAATGCCTGGGAAAAGACAAGAACCAAACTAAACAGCCACAGTGAAGACTCACTCTTGGAGCATCTCCACTAACACCAAAGTACTCCGAAACTGGTACACCGACATCTTCATTGTCCATTTCCACGTAAACAAAGATGATCTGCAATCATAATCAGAGGGACAGCGACCAAAAGAGGAATCAAAGGATCTAACTTATTTGAAAAAGATCAGGTGAAGCAAAATATCGGTATATGGGTCTGTACGAAAATAATAAATTGGTATTCGTGTCAGTCTCTATATTGATGGATCGTTATCCAAAGAGGCAAGTTCATTTGCTTCAAAATTGCCCATGCCACTCATTTCTAATGATGGTGTAGGTCATTTGAGTCAGCCATCAAACGCAACCTCTACTGGCTTTTCACTGGAGTAAGGTTTAATTCATACAGGAAATTTGGTACAATACTCCCAAGAGCACACTTGTCTAGCTTTACTTCTTTGTGTGACCGAGGAGATTTGGTACCATTGTTTACTTCCATGGATCATGGAGAAGACGTTTACCACAGAAAGTCACTTAAATGATAATAAAGCATATACTGCTTAGAACGTCATTAGATATCTTTCACAACGAATAGTACTTGATTCAGTAAAAGAACACATCATTTTGGTTGAAGTTTTACAATCTGTAAATTTGACAACCAAGCAAGTTGATACTTTTTCGTTACATAAGAACAAAGAATCATTTTGGAAGTGAAAATACGAAATTGCAGAATGACAATAATCAAGAAGGAAATACAAGTTAACAACCACTACTACAGGATAATGCAAGTTTGGAAAAGTTTCTATTAACGGATAATCACCATACAGAATATGCAAAGACTAGTTCATACACTCACCTTTCCCTTGAAAGCTTTTGCTGCCTCTTGGAAAATAGGTATAAACTTCTCAGAATCACTGGAAGAAGTGAAAAGTAACAACTGAAAGGGGGTTGCCAAACAAACATAGACCAACATGTTAAGACTGGTAAAAAGAAGAGTCGCCTACTTTAAGCGAAACGGCAGCATAATGTATTACCTGCTTCTTAATTGGATTCTCGAATATAAGTGGGCCACTTTCCCGAGTAAAGTTAGTCACCAAAGGAAGCTTGTTCTTATACACAAAATCAGCAATTGCTGATTTTATGAACTGACCCCCTGTATAACTAAGTTAGTAAAGGCAGTCAAAAGTAATTTCCAAGCTAAAGATGACATAGAAACAAACCGAAGTGATTTATTTTTTCGTCCTCCTTCTTTAACAAGACCAGAGTTGGGCGTTTCCCTTGGGGGTCAATGTGGAAGAGCTTTGCCACATCAGGACTCGCAGTCTGGTAGAAATTGACATCATCCTCCAGCTTTGAAGCAGCAGCAAGCACCTCACTCTCTGGACCCTACAAATGTCATAAGATACCAAGCTGAAATACAGGATATTGGAAGAGCATTGCACTTGAAAACTTTAAAACTCAGACAACTTCTGGTTTTTATGTTATATATGTTGTAGTTTGACCATTCAAAAAATAGTCATGAACAAGCTCCACTACCAGAAGAACTAGGGTTTTAGTTCGGAAAAGAAAACTTAACCCAAATCTGACTAAAATAACTTTATAGAGCTGCATAATTTAGCAGTAGGACTATATTCTATTCACAGGACTCTTGACACGATTAATCTGCTAAGATTTGAATGGCTATACAGTACCTTTAATGGCTTTAGAACACCAAAAATACAAAAAGAAAAATGATCGGAAACACTAAACTTGGCGGCAAAACCTAAAATGATAGAGTAAATACCACTAAGGTGTCAAGGAAGCCCAAGACAATTTTCGATTCAGCAGCCAATATACGTTCTGCCTCCTCAGTTGTTGTCAAGTTGTATAAACCAGGTCCTGTCTTCTTCTTCACCCAAGTTACAATAGCATCTCTGCAAAGAGAATTACAAGCATGCTCACAAAAGAAGCACAATCGGAGACTCTACTTCTTGACTAGTAAAAGGAATATCAAATGGTTTCCATGCACAAACAACAACACATCAGCTTTACATGAATCTTAACCAACTTTCTACATTCCCTGGAAAGCGTTCCCTCTTATACTCAATTTTGGTACCAATATCCCCTTGGGGACGTTCCAAATTTTGTACCCTTTCCAACGGTGGATCATAGAAGTACATGATATATCATAACTACCCTCTAAAACAAGAAGAGTTTGGATTCATTTCAGCAATCCTTTAGCAGTTTGTGGTCAATTTCGTTGTAGAATTACTGTACAAAAAATGTTTAACCTTCAGACCAGTACCAAAATATGAAAAGGAGAGAGTTTAAATTTCAAATTATTATGCTCTACTCATCATTCACATGCATACCTCCCTTTTTCTCGATAATTAGGAAATAAATGCATATTTCTGTCATATATGATGGACCTTTCGATATTGAAGCCGTCACCAATTCAAATTAATTTAACACTTGTGTTGGATTATCTCTATTGTGTTTCCCCTATTCGAACAACGAAGGCACTCAGAATCCTATTATGAATTCCGTCAATTTTGTTGAGTTTCCACTTCATGTATACCTTTTTCCCTTTAAACATCTTGTATTCAACATATCATAAAATCAAGATAAACCGGAGCAATAAACACATTCCAAAACAAATATATAGATTTCACATTGACAATACTACCTCTTCCATTCACTTCTGCAAAACCCTGTGATAGATGTAATACCATGTATACGTTGAATCAAACTCAAATACAAATTGTGTCTGGCAAGTTGAGCTAGAATAAAAGCAACTTCAAGGTTTATCGGTACTAAATCTATCCTGGGAAGTTGAAAAAAGTCAAATGCGGTGGAACGGAGAAAGAAAAAGGTCTTAAGAACTTACTTGCTCCTCTGATCGGGATAATTCCTATGAACGCCATCAACGAAGAAATACAGCGTTGGAAACCCCTCGACACCGTACTTCTGGGCCAGCTCCGCCTCCTCCGTGGCGTCCACCTTCGCCAGAACCACCTCCTCCGCCTTCAGCGCCGCCGCTGCCGCCGCGTACTCCGGAGCCAGCGCCTTGCAGTGCCCGCACCAGGGCGCGTAGAACTCCACCATCACGTACTTGTTTCTCCCCACAAATTCGCTGAAGTTGGACTCCTTCAGCACCACCACATCGCTCTCGTCAATGAACGGTGCCGGTTCCTCCTCCTCCTCATCTCCACCGCCCGTAAACGAGTCCACTAAATCATCATAGTTTTCATAATCGCCGGCCTCATTCGAATGCGACGGGATGTCGTCTTCTTCTTCGAGAAACGACAGATCCTCGTCGGCATCAGTGTTACCGTGCTTCTCCGAGAGAGTAACCAAGAAAGCGTTGAAGCATAGGAGGAGGATGATGGAAAGGGCGAGACGATGCTTGGTGGCCATCGGTGATCTCTTCGAGAGAGAAAAGGGATAACTGGTTTGGGATCTGGAGAGGCCTTAAAGTGGGGGTGATGGAGTTGAAACTGACGAGTGTGTGTGTGTGTGTGTGTTTTATTACAGAGGGGGTTTGAAGAGGAGGCGAGTATATCGGGGAGGGGGTTCAGTTCACACACACACATTGCACGTTGACTGTGTGTGAAGAGAGGAGCTCGTGGGCGTCACGGGATGGAGTGAGATTTTGCTTTGCCTTTTTTGGAGCAGAGGTTACGGGAAGGTGGACGAGAGCGGACACGTAGTACGAGTGAGTCAGACGGGTTGACTTGTTTTCCTATGCTCCTTCCGTCCCTGTCCCTTAAAAAGCGGGGAGATTTTTTTTTTTTACTGCCCCACAAAAAAAGTGATCATTTCTATTTTAGGATATAAGTTTTATGTGAAGTTACATGTTTGTCCTTAGTCATCTCTTTTTTAATTTATTTTATCTTTTTATCACGTGTCACAGTTATCATTCACCTCTCTCTCACCTTCTCCCTCCCCCTCCGAGCTTTGATCACCACTGTCGACTACCGGCATCACCACTGTCGACGACCCCAATCACCCCTGCTGCTAACACCAACAACACCGATCACCATTACTGCTGACCCTGATGACGCCGATCATGGTTGCCTCCAACCCCAATGACCCTATCATCACCGCTGTTACTGTATTCTTCCACCACCACGGCTGTCGGCTGTCGGCTGTCGTTGTCTTCTTCCCCCATCACCTCGCCGCTGTCGACGTGTCGTCGGCATCCATCATCAACCACAGTACCGTCCCCTGCATCATCAATCACAACATTTGACTATAAAGAAAAAATTGCAGATTTGTTTCTAAAGAAGGGCGGTGGGTATTTTGTTGGTCATGGTGTAGATCAGGTGGATCGCGAGCATAGGCGTTCGCTCAGGCACCTTATCTTGAGAATAAGGTGACACAAGGCATTGATGGGGTTTTAAGGAGGTAATCAGAGGCGTTTGGGTGTTCGCATAGGCGGTGTGAAGCAAGACGAAGGCGTGAATGAGGTGGCGAGGTAGCATTTGACCAGGCAATGTGAAGGTTGAAGAGGCGAGATTAGGCGTTCAGGCGTTCAGGCATTTGCCTAGGCGTTTTCATCTTCCCCGTCTCCTCTTATTTCTCTGATCTCTCTCCCCTTACTCCTCTTATTTCTCCTCTTATTTCTCTAATCTCTCTCCCCTTACTCTTCTTATTTCTCTGATCTCTCTCCCCTTACTCCTTCTCTTATTTCTCTAATCTCTCTCCCCTTACTCCTCTTATTTCTCTGATCTCTCTCCCCTTACTCCTTCTCCATTCACCAAAGTAAAATTAGGGCAGAAATCGCCAACATGGTATCAACTCACAGTAATGGCGGTAGGCAGCGACTGGGTGAACTGCCTGTACAGCCCAGGCGGAGGACTAGGCGACCAAGGTACACCGCCCAGGTGTAGAGCCGGGCAAAACGACGCCTTTCTTTCTCATAAAAAAAAAAGAAAAACTTTCAACTTCATTACTGAATCAGAGAGCATAGTTCTGCCATTGAAGCCATGAACATGATTTTTTTCCCTCTTTGTTGGAGTTGTTTATGGCGGACCACTGAGATGGTGGGACCATGGGTTCATGACAACTCCTTATCCAAAATAGCAAGCATATTTAAATCAGGGGTAGAATAGGAAAGGCAATGCAATATTACCAACTTTCTTAAAGTTGGTGCAAAAAAAAGTGATCGTTTTTTAAGGGACGGAGAGAGTATTAGTAGTCCGTCAATTCTTGTTGTCGTCAACTGATCCGGATTAGGTGGCGTTCCGACGCTGATCAAATTTTGAGATGCGAAAACGAAGTGGATCAAAGACTTTAGTGACAACAATTGAAAACCTGTTTGCAACCTAGGTTATGTCACAAATGGTTAACTCATTAAAACAAATGTTATTTTGAGCGTCTCCGATTTGTAATAGTTAGATCTAAAATCAGCTCGCTATTACAATTTTGTGGACAATCGTCTCTATGTGCCATTCACGTAAAAAAAAATGTCCAAACATTATATTATATATGAGTTGTCTCTCCCCGCCACCATCATATATGTGATTGTCACCCTAGAACATTCGAGGAAATCTAACACAGAACCGTAGTTATCGCAACAGTCTACCACCACCATCCACATACTTTAGACCATTGATGCTAGCACCACCACCACAAAACCACTACCATGACCACCGCTGCTTACACAATTCTTGCCCAGAACGCACAGAAAGAAAAAAAAATAACCTTCTAGCTCTGTTGATCATAAATTCAATAGGATCAAAATCGTTTGGTGCACAATATACTGGCTAGCGATTTCTAATTTGTTTTTTAAGGAACCTGTGACTGCTGGGAAAGAAGGAGGAGAAACGATGGCAATTGGCTGAAAGGCGAAAAAATTGGTGGTAATGGGGGAGAGGAGGGAGGGATCAGATGGTGGAGTTGAAGAGTTTTTAAGAGACAATTGAGGGTGGAATTATGAGAAAAGCACTAGCATGTATCAGAATCTCTCTCTCTCCACCTTTACCTTTTCTGTTCATCTGTTTCATCTTTTCAGATAAATTCCTTCTACTTTAACCCACCATTGTACTGAACCCTGCTTGTCCTTTACGCCAATCCCTTTTTCTGCCCTGCCCTTTTATACTTTTTTCGGTACCTTTCCTCCTCGACCACCTCACCGAACATCGCCTTTACTCCTGTCTAGTGGAAGTATGACAAACCCTTTCCACTTTGATGGGAACCTTGTCGCGCCTGAAAACTTGGATCTCTGAACGTTTATGATCCCTCTCAACCCTTCTCTTTTCCAAAACCAGTGTGTTGACAAAGATAAAGTTCTAATAGGCAAATTTATCGACTCACAAACCTTTTCCGAGAGAAAAATTCAAAATCGTGTCAATGACTGCTGGCTTTTACAAGGACCTATCCACATGCGCAAATTACCCATTGTGTTTTTATTCACATATACGACAACTTCAGATGCCACACTAGTATGCAACAACACGCCATGGAACCTCTTTGGTGCCCTACTCCTCTTTCAACCGTGGTTCCCTCACGTCATCTACTCGACGCTTCGATTTCCTACTGCAGACTTATGGATGCGTTTGCTGGTACTGTCTTAGAAATAGACAGGTTGGAAAGATTAACACAGACTATTTCTGTATAAAGGTAAGAGTCTATGTGGATCTTCCACTGTTACTAGCGGTGTTTATAAAATTGCTTGATGGTCTTGGGTGGGTGATGATGCCATATATTATTGAAAGAATTTTCAAAGCTAGTTACAGATGTGGCCGAATTGGCCATGAGAACACCAATTGCCATGCCTCACTAGCAGATATGATGGAATTACTATCCCGACGGACACCGTCATTGCCAAGACCAAATCTGTATCCTTTATATTATCTCTCTAATCAACCAATGTTTGCACACCTTCTTCGAGCTCTAACAAATTCGAATTGGAATTGCTCCTCACGAATATCAATTTTCATGGATCATGAGGGCATTCATCTTACCCACCTGTATGATGTGTTTTGACTTGCCAAATCTCAATCATCTAGTGATGACCTAGCTTTTGTTATAGCCTCTCAATCTTTAACCTTAGAAAATGATAATGTGCATGGACAGAACGGTAATCAGAACCTTGACCCTATTAAGGAAAATGCTAATAACCAGGAAGTAGATGTCGTTATACTCGAGGGTGCCCCAATGGAAGATCTTCTTCTCCATTATATGGTGCAAGATATATCGATTGTTATTGAGGAGAAATTAATCAACCTGATGTGGGTATTAACGATAACATGGATGTCTTGGCAAATCTAGATGAAGACAGTCAAAGTGATCAGGATGAAGCGAAGAGTGTTATCAATTTTTCCACTGATGAACCTTCGTCAGATAACACACCGGAGAATGCAGCTTCAGATGCTACTTCTGTTACTGATGCAAACATAGGACTGGTCGCCGATGTGTAGATGCCCCACGCGTCGACAATATCCTTCTTACTGGATTCTGAAATCCTTGGGTTAGATCTTCAATCATGCCCATATGAGCCACTTGCCTCCACCCACCTACATTTTCCTAACACGTCAACCCACCCTCCTCAACTTGGCCTGACACCTATGGATTGCACAATCCCTAACCGATTCTCTCAATCTACCCATTCTGATCAATTATTTACAATGAGTGGGCCTCCACTCACTCGCCTAGCCTTAGGCCCTTCTTCTTCCCTAACCATGGATCAGCCCAATAACATCCCCAGCTGGATCACCGCCTCTGGGCTTGGCCCAAATTCCTCTTTACTACTTTTTAACATCAACAAACTCTTTGCCGGCCTTTCTGAATATGGACTATAACTCCTTTTAGGCCCTAGCCAACCCATTTTATCCCTTGTGACCTAGAACACGGCTTGCCTTCTCCAGCTACTGCTATATAGCTCCATGAGATTAAGACAGAATCTCACATCGGCGCCGAAACAGGTGATCAACCGATTCTGACTTTAAATAATTATGGACAAGAACTGCACAATACTGAGAGGAATGATGAAGCAATAAGGGGCTCTAAATTATCTATTCTCCCTCCTAATCATGACTGGATTGATAACAAGCAAACTCTATTACATGACATGAATGTGGATAATATTGTCCAAACGGACTTAGAAATGCTTCGAAGTGATCTAACTCTTCATGTTTATGCCCTGTCATGAGTCTCTTATGCGGCTTCAGTGAGTTCTAATCTTTTGTAGGATATTCAAATCAGTAAGGCTACCAATGTTACTCTGATGGAATCTCTAATTTATTCTCTAAGTGGAACTTGTCTTGTTGCCCTAGACTATGAATCTGATGCTGAGGTGGAGGAAAAAATGGATCTACCAACTCTGGAGAATTCTTTGTTGATTATGTCATTGGAAGCAGTGTCAAGACCTCACTCTCCATCAGGCTCTGGCAAGCGTATCTCTATATCAATTGATCTCTCGAACGAGGCAAACCCAGGGAAAAAACTGCGTACATCATCTCCTTCACTGGCTGATCCATCCACGTGCCACTTTCATCCATCTTTTATACCACACCTTGATTTACATTTTTACTTGTAAATGCATGCCCATATTGCTTATTGATGGATAATCTAATTTACGTATCTTCTCAAAACAAAAGGGTTAGATAGTTTTTGCTTAATGAAGGTTTGGACGATGATCAAAAAGGAAAATGAAGGAAAACAGACTGGATGTTGAAGGCTTGGCCTTTAAATCACCCCAAATCTCAAATAGTGAGACAAGGGAATATTGGGAATGGGTATATAACCTATGGGGGTCTCTTCCCGTGGACCAAACGGCGCCATAATAACCTGGGAAGTATAATCTATCATGACTTTAGTGATGATATAAATTATGAATGGATAGATTGCCTTTCTCTACATTTGGATGGGACACCGATTGTCTATTTAAAAAAACGGACTAAACAAACAAGGGATAATCCTTTCTGGCAAAGGTACAGGCTGGAAATTTTTTTTGTTTTGGGTGTTCTACCACAACAGTCCCTTCACCTTAAATGATACAGCTATGCTGGAATTGTCGAGGGCTGGGTCATGCCCTCTCAGTTCATGCAGCATTAAAGATGGCTAGGATGTAGAAGTCGACGTGTATTTTTTTACAAAAAAAAAGAAAAAAGTTGAAGCTATCTCTCAAAAATTATTTAAAGCTGGATATACCTTCACTGGGATGGAACCGAGTGGCACCTACAGAACGAAAGGTGGTTTGTGGGTTGGATGGACAGATGATTTAAATGGAAAGGTCATGTATTGTGATAAAAATTGCATTTTAGTCCATTTTTCGCTGAGTAGTGGTGAAGAATGGGTTGGGGGATTTATATATGGACACCCGAATCTGGCAAAAAGGCATGCGACCTGGGCTTGCATCTCAGATTCGATATCTTCCATCAGATTTCCTATCATTCTGATGGAAGATTTCAATCAAGTCTTGGTGCCTTCAGACAAGGCAGGACCCCATAATACCTCTACACCTAGGCATGAAATACTAGTTGATTTTTTACAATTGAATAATCTTGTGGACATTAAATGGGTGAGACCGTCTTTCGATTGGACCAACAACCAACGTAACGAGGCATGTACCTACGAATGCATTGATAGGGGGTTTGTTACTACTGACTGGACTGCTATCTTCCCTAAGGCTACCATCACTAATCTTGGTATACAATCATCGGATCAGGCCCTTCTTCTTCTTGCTACGAATCTAACTGTTTTTTTTCTAGATACCGACCTCAGCGCTTTGAAGCGATGTAGCTTAGACATCCAATGGGGAAGCATGTTATTTTTTATGCCTAGCAAAATCAAATCTCCGGCTCCCCGCTATTTCAAATAGCCTCCTGGGGTTCTATTATGATGAAAGACTTAACCATCTGGAATAAAAAATATTTTGGATGATTGAATATCAGGATTAAAACACTTTGGACCAGATTGCTCACTTTCAAAAACTCCTAACGGATATGATGGCCCAGTCACTGAAGCAAAATGCAAGGAAAACTTTGGAATGGCTTCTGGATTGTGAAGAGATTATGTGGGCCCAGAAAGCAAAGATGCACTGGCTTCAATTAGGGGATCGTAACAAAAAAAAATTTCATACTTCAACCCTTATCTGGTGAAATAAAAATTGTATCACGTCTTTAACAAACAAACTGAATGTTATCCATTCCTCCCACCATGATATTGTCTATTGCCTTGTTAGACACTTCAAACTAATTTATTGCCCCTCCACCCCTAGGGACTCTTCACCTCAGAGATCTGTTGTAAAGAATATTTCTCGTTGCTTGTCGGATTCACAAATTAACTTCTTAAGCAGACCTTTTAAGGCTAAAGAAGTTCATTTAGCGTTGTTCCAAATAAAACCTCTCAAAGCGTCTGGACCGGATGAAATCCTTACATTGTTTTACCAACATTGTTGGGACTTTATGGAAAGACCTATTACAACGGTCATCCTTTCCTTTTTACGATCAAGACACATGCTCAGGGTGACCAAAAAAGCATTTATTGTGCTTATTCTCAAATGCAAAAAAAAATTCTCGAATGACTTTACACCTATTAGTGTGCAACACAATTTACAAGATCATCTCAAAAACTCTGGCCAATCGCATCAAGGGTGTCCTTAAGGACCTTATCTCACCTAACCAGAATGCCTTTGTGGCTAACCGCCATATAGTGGACAATATCCTCATTGCTCAAGAATTGACGAATAAAGTCAGAGCAGCACAAAACACCAAAGGATGTGTAGGAGTTATCAAGATGGATATGAGCAAGGCTTTTGATAGAGTCAGCTGAAAATAGAGTTGTCAAACGGGCCGGGCGGCCCGCGGGCTGGCCCGACCCGGCCCGGTTATGGCCCGGGCTGGCCCGGCCCCGTCCATGAACAGTAGCAGCCCAGCACAAGCGGGCTTGGGGCCTGGGCCTGGACCAGGCCTTCAGTTTCTGCGAAAAAGCCCGGCCCGGAAACGGCCCGAGTTTGGCCCGGCCCAAAGTCGGCCCGGTCGGCCCGGTCTGTGGCCCAGGTCTGGCCCGGTCTGCGGCCCGGGTCTGGCCTGGTTTGGCCCCACCACTTGTTTGAATTTTTTGCTTTTCCCCCCCTTTCTTCCACCCCTTTTCCAAAATTCCACTTTTACCCCCCCAACAGCAATATAACGGCTAGTTTGGGGGGTATTTTAGTCTAACCTATATTTTTCAACTCCTTTACACTCTTACCCTCCCCAACAACTATAAACGGATAGTTTGTAGGGGTATTTTGGTCTTTTGTGAAGTTTCTAAAATCTATAAATTCACACCATTTCTCTCTAATTTTTCACACCAATCTTCTTACTCTCTCTTACCTAAACATTCTATATTTCTACAAGCTTTGCTACTATTTTCCTCTCCAATTACTACTCTTGCTAATTACTACTAGTATTTACTAATTAGTACTCTTGTTTATTAATTACTAGTCTTGCTAAATTCTTTTTAATTACTAACTCTCTAATATTTGTTACTCGTTCATTCTTTTAATTGTTATTTCTTATTACTACTCTTATACTTGTGTATTTAGTTACTCTTACAAAGTTTAGCGTGAAATATGGCTGGATTATTGAAGAAAATGAGGCGTGCATCGTCATCACGAAAAACATCATCATCATCGCAAGCACCACCACCAGCACAAGCGCCAGCGCCACGGCCATCACAAACACCAATCCAAGCACCAACACAACCATTCGTTCCTGGACGAATGAGTACAGGCTGTATGATAGATACCCAAGCCAATTGGGAGTTCAATCAAAACATTCCAGATTTTGAATACACGCCTGATGAAGACCCCCCGCATTATAGTCAAGGACGCAGCTCGGTTGGCGAAGCTACTACTCCGTGGCATAATCTCAACCCTATGCCTGGTCATGATGAAGAAGGGCCGAGCAATGCCTCCGGTAATGAGCCAGAAGTCCAAAAGGGGAAAAAAAGAAAGCCGAGTGTTGGAATCATTTCGATGTAGTTACGGTGGACGGCATCCGAAAAGCTCGATGTAAGTACTGCGCTAAATTATTTTCGTCTGGTAGTGGTAATGGACATCTTAACAGGCATTACCCTCTGTGTGCACCTCGACAAGGCCACGTCGAACCTACCCAAACGCAGTTATCTTTTGACGGTAAGTTATTTGTTTATAATCAGCGAGAGCAAAGAGACGGTCTCGCTGAATTTGTTATTCATGATGAACAAGCCTTTTCTTTTGCCGATAATCCTAAGCACTCTAGATATATGAACACATACGTTCAACCTTTGTACAAAAAGGTTCATAGAAACACAACTAGATCCGATGCACTCCGACAGTACAATGCTGCTAAAGCACGCCTTATCGATTATTTCGATAAATTTGACGGTAAAGTTAGTCTTACTTCTGATATTTGGCAATCTCCTTATACTTTTGTTAGTTATTCTTGTGTGACCGCTCATTGGATTGATGCAGATTGGGTTATGCACAAGAGAATCATCGCTTTCGAGCACTTCCCTTATCCGCACGATGGAATGAACATTGCTATTCTTATATTAAAAGCATGCACCACATTTAAAATTAAGGATAAGATTATGAGTGTTAGTTTTGATAATGCTTCTAATAATAAAGTTGCTGTTGCAGCTTTAAAGGAGACGCTTCAACCTGTACTTAATGGTGAATTATTTCATGTTCGCTGTGTTTGTCACATTATTAATTTAATTGTTCAAGATGGTTTAGCTGCTGCAGGAGATATTCTTCTCAAAATGAGGGGTATGACAGCGTATGTTAATAGCTCGAGTCCGAGAACACAACAATTTAAAACGTTGTGTGTTCAATATAATATGCCTCGCAGGAGAGCAGTTACAGATGTGGTCCACAGGTGGAACTCTACATACCACATGCTTTTACACATTCTGGCATACCGAGAAGTCTATACGCATTTTCTACTAACCCAGTTCCCAGCCGGCTTGCCAACTCAAGAGGAATGGCAGATGGCCACATACCTAGCTGAATTTTTGGAGGTATTCTACACGTCTACCAATTTATTGTCTGGTACGTACTATCCCACCTCTCCTCTCGCTGTAATAGAAATTCTGAAGATGGCTACAATGTTAACAAAATGGAGATATATAGGACCCTTTAAGGAAATAGTAAAAGTGATGGATCAAAAATTTAATAAATATTGGAGTAAACTGCCTGCTATTTTTACTGTGGCTACTTGTTTAGATCCTAGGTTAAAGTTGCATGGCGTGAACGCCTCGATACAAGAGATATCGAAATTAATGTGCTACACAGCAGAGGAGACAACCGCATTCACAGCAAAAGTGAGCAAGAGGTTTGAGGACTTGTTCAACGTCTATCGTAATTCTGCTGACGTGCGCGGGCGAGCTACATCATCATCCACTGTTGAGAGGTATTATGCGCCATACCTTCAGGGCTTTGAACATCTAGTAGCAAGACAACTACCAGGTGAAGGTACTTCTAATTCGGCAGGTTCGTATACTTTTTCCTCTTTTAATGAGATTGGTGTATATGCAAATACTGATCATTATTCTGATTTATCAAGGCAAGAACAGGTTAATTTTAATTTGTTAAATTTTTGGAAACAAAATCAAAACATGTATAAAACTTTATCCCAAATTGCACGGGATGTACTGCCAGTGCAAGCCTCCACGGTTGCTTCAGAGTCGGCATTTTCAGCCAGCGGGAGGGTTTTGGATGACAGGAGGAGTCGTCTTAACCCCGAGTCGCTCGAGCTATGTGTATGTTGGAAGGATTATCTTGATGCGAAATACCGCGAGCAAGATAAACCGATTGATGATAGGAAGAGCAGTGACTCGGATATTGAAGTACTTCTGGATGATTAGGTAATTTGTTTTTATTTTCCTCTTTTGATCCTTTTGGTTGACGTTGCAGATTTCTTGATCTTTGATTGCTGATATTTTGGATAGACATGCATTATTATTTTGATTGTTAGAATTTTAAGAATAAATTTTTTCACAAAATATACTTTTTTTTTCATATATATAAAATAAATTTTTACAAGCAAGATATATATTTTTTCGTATATATAAAAAAATAGGTAACTTCGCCTGTTTGTTTACAAGCAGCCGGTCCCAAGCCCGGATAAAAGGAGGAGGGCCTATGAATACATTTATTATTTTTCTATATAAATTGTTATGTGTTAAGATTTTATTAATAAAGCTCACCAAGAAGAGTATGAAAATGTTTAACATATAATAAAAAATATAATGGCTAACAAATAAATATGTATATACATACATACATATATATGTATATTACTTATAATGAAATAAAATGATAAAGATTAGGTTCGTTAAATTGTGAATATTGCCTAGAGATGAAATTTAAAATTGAATAACAAGAAGAAAAAAAAAAAAGGGCCCGGGCCCGGCCCAAGCCCGGCCCTAGATATTGGGCCTAGGGCCAGGGCCTGGACTGGGCCTAGGTTTGCCTTCGGCAGGCCCGGCCCGGCCCCACAACAGGCCCGATGGGCTTGGGCTGGGCCGGCCCAAGCCCGGCCCTTTGACAACTCTAGCTGAAAATTCCTGGAGGCTATACTTCATAAAATGCTATTCCACCATATTTGATACACCTAATCATGCAATGTGTATCTACAGTCTCCTATGAAAATACTGGTCAATGGTTCCCCATCCGAACGCTTTCAACCGCAGTGTGGTCTTCGGTAGGGTGACCTCTATCTTATCTGTTTATTCTATGTGCAAAAGCTTTGTCAGCTGCTCTTGTAAAGGGCCAGGACTCCCGCATGATCCCTGGTATTAAAGCAGGTCTTTGTAGCCCTTCAATTAATCATCTCTTCTTCGCTGATGATGTCATGATCTTTACTAAGATCTACTATCAAGCTCTATCCTCAATTAAGAGCATTCTCGAACATTACTGTGATGAATTCGGCCAATGTGTTAATCTGCAAAAATTAGTTAGTTCTCTTAGCCCCAATTCAAGCTTAACCACTCACCTTATCGTACAGCGAACACTGGTATTTAATATGTCCTGTGTTTTTGGCACTTATCTCGGGGGAACTTTGGACATCATAACCAAAAAGAATGACTTTTTTTGGGGATATTATTGACCATATCAGGGGTGGCTGTGTACTTGGAAAGGCCTACTCCTAAACAAAGATGGAAGGGCCACTTTAATTAAATCTGTTTTATATTCTTTTCATATCTATTAGATACAGGTTTGGCATTTCCCAATCCATGTCTGTCACAAAATTGAAACGTTGTTAGGAAACTTTTGGTGGTCAGGAAAGGATGAACACCAGGGGATTCATTGGATCAATTGGCATGCTCTGTATGGACCCCTTTCAGCTGGTGGCCTAGCATTTAAAAATCTACGACTCCTTAATATGGCATTATTGGGTAAAGTAGCGTGGAAAATATGGGTTGAGCTAGATACCCTTATTACAAGAGTATTCTGTGACAAATACTGCACACGTCAACCGTTCCTTGAATCCCCAAACTACGGTAATTTCTCACCAGTATGGCATCGTATTCTGTGGCAGGTTGGAAATGGGAAGATGATTAACATTTGGGAGGATTACTGGATCCCTGATTATCCTTTCATCCCGCCTACCCAGCAGGGGACAAATATCCAGTCATGTCAACTGGTCTGTGATTTGATAAGTAGCAGCACATGGGACCAACATAAAATAACAATCTTTTTCCAAGCGAGATTGGCATGCAAATTCAAGCCATTCATGTTGCAAGGAATGATTTTAGAGACCAACAAGTCTGGGGCTTCACGAAGGATGGCAACTTTTCTGTGGACTCAGCGTACAACCTGTTAACTCAGATCTCTTCCCAACCCAACCCCAATTCTTTCTAAATAAAGTACAGAGGAAAACTGTGGAAGCTATTGATGCCTCTAAAGATCAATTTTTTAACATGGCAAATTCTTTGGGATCGGTTACCACTTTATAAAACTTTCAAGTGTCAAAGTAGTGGATACAAATTTATTCCCACTATGCAGCTTGTATCTAGAAGATACAAATCATGTTTCCTTCCTATGCCCGGTGATTGGCCCTATCTAGTTTGGCATACCGCTGGGGATACGACTGTCAGAGTTAGGGTGTACTTTCTAGGAATGGCTTATAGCATGGATAGCTCCGAATGCAACCCTTCGCCAACCCTGGATCGCAATCATTTACTTTTTTTTTACCACTATCTGGACACATAGAAATAACGTAATCGTCAAACCCCTTTCCAACCAATAACCTTAATACACCAAATAAACACTCTTGCTAACACCATTTATAAATACTCCCATAGGCTAGCTACCATTCCCCGAAACTTGCCGCAACCTAACTGCTCACCACATCGAGATCACAATCCAAATCCAAATTTACAACCAAATATACCCATATCCGTACACAGCTCTTCCTGCTCTTGCATAGACATCATCCCCATGTCTATATATGTCCATACTTGTTTTGACACCAAAAGACTTAGGGTAGGATTCGGGGTATCTGGTTACAACAATAACATACGTTGCAGCTCTGCCTCCTTCTCGTCCAATGCACCGGATAACTATACTACTTTATTACATTGTCTTCTAATTGCTTCTAATTGGGCTTTACAAAAGAAATTCTTTCATCTAAATGTTTTGACGACATCTAATTTTTTTTTGTCACAGATGTTGGGATATGACGATATCTTAGACATGGTGGCACGAATCATATATGACCTATGCCATCTTATGAATAAATTTCACCACTATAGCATTGCCAGGCTGCCCCACACCTTTTGACGGAAGCAAGATCCTTAACTCTTTTTGCATGCCAGGCATGGACAACGGTATACCAAGACTGGGTGTTGGATAGTATGAGTAGCTAAAGGACCTGTGTGCTTGATGTGGATTAGGTATTTTTGCTCTCTAATATGTATGTCTTCTATTTTGGTACGTTTATCTATATGGCCATAAGGCACTCTAGCATGAAACTTTGTATCTTTTTCATCTTAATGCAATTCTCTTATTATCAAAAAAAAAAAAGAGATAATTGAGACAATACTGCGTAGGGGTCTCAAGGAAAGATAAGAACAATCCTCCATGTTTTTCCGGTGGCAAGTAGTGATTTTGATGGTGATGGGCTTGAATTGTGTTGACGAGGGAGACATAATGTGGAGTTGGATTAAGTGACTAGATAATTCAGGGGGAGGAGTATCTAATGACCGTCTCTACTTTATCTCGGGTATGATTTTACCCCCTCCAGTTATAAATTAAATGATGCACTGAATCCCTCACATTTAATGAAATATTGCATACCATATGGAACCATTATAGACACAATGAAATGGAACCAATACCCCACTTTTCTTATCAAATTAGTTTCGATCCCGTGCGTTACATATAGAAGCAATAACTGTCCAAGTATTGACTGAAAGATCTCGTACTTGAATTCTAATAACAACAAAAAAATCGGAGGTGACAAAAAAAATAAATTAAAAATTATTTTCACATTTTATATGAATTTTCTTACCAATTTTGTCTTTAAGAATGAACATAAGTATTAATTATTAGCTTTTAGAAATAAATAAAGATGTAAAATAGTATATGAAATGATATAAATAGTTTTTCCCAACTAATAGCAATAATAAAAATAACAATAAATAACCGTGAGTTGAGATTTGTATTACTCAAGGTTACCAAGAAAAGAGTAAAGATATATACCAAATGATTAAAAATGTGTTGAAATAAAAGGATGGATATTATGTTAGTTAGAGAGAAAAATCGATGAAAAATATTGAGCTTCTGGTAAATGATAGAAAATAGGGCTAATTACACCCATGTCCCTGAGGTTTGGGGGTAATTGTACGCGAGGACACAAAGTTTCAAAATGTAACACTTATGTCCATTGATAAACGGAATACAAAAATACTTAACAGTTTTAACAAAAAGACTTGATTGCCCCTGACTTTAAAATCAATTACCCACTTAACTTACTGTTTATTCTTCCTCTCCCCACACCCAGCACCCACCCACACCCCCCGCGCCTCCACCCCACCCCCACGCGTCTGCCTCTTCCTCTCCCCACACCCAGCACCCACACCCCCCCACGCCGTCTGCCTTCCCCTTCCCCGTTAGCGCAGTAGCAGGCCCTCTGGCGAGGCACCGGCGCCGCAAGATCGCGGTTGCCATACTGATCTGCCTGTCGCGGTTGCCATACCTCCGTACCCCGCGCCGTTCGAGATCGCAAGCATCACCGAGCTACGTCGCGACACCGGCTTCTCCATCGAGATGCACGCCACAGTGACCACCAGCAAGGTAGCGCCATCACCACCACGATGGGCTTGCACCATCGCGCCCACCGGTGTGATCGATGCCTGGTGGTGGGTCTGCTCCGACAGCGACGGTGGGTGGGCCGATTTGTGGAAGCGAGCAGTTGTGGTTGTGCTGTCGCCGGCCGTGGGTGGGCCGATCGATGGGGATGTACATTGGTGTTTGGTTGGTGGCAATCGCCGGTGAAGAATAGCAGTGGCCGTTGTTGGCCATCTGCCCTCGTCGAAAATGGTGTAAGGCGTCGAGCAGGAGACTGGTGCCCACGGTGGTGGCCCGTTGTTGGGTCATGGTGGTCTAATCAGTTGAGTTTGTGGCCGGCGGTGGTGGGGAGGGGGGCTGCTGAGGCATGGGGCGGCGGAGGGAGGCTGCCGGCGGTGACTTCAGATTTAGGGTTTAAATTGTGGAGAGAGAAAATTATACTTTTTGTGACGATATACTGTACAGGGGTAGTATTGCCATTTTCAAAATACGTAATGACGAAAATTATACTTTTTGGACGGAATACTGACGGTTGGATAAAAGTGTTACTTTTTTTAACATTTTTGGTCACGTATGTTACATTTTGAAACTTTGTGTCCTCGCGTGTAATTACCCCCAAACCTCAGGAATATGGGTGTAATTAGCCCTAGAAAATATTTAATAGTGAAGGAATATATATATATATATATATATATATATATATATATATATATATAGAATTAGTTTTGGCAAAATCTTAAGAATTAATGGAATTGCAAAGATACTAATAGAAATTTTAAGTGGGATATGTTGAAATAGAAGAGAGAAAAACGTAAAATCTATTTGATTGGTTGAATTTCAAATGGTAAAAAGGAATTCAAGTAAAATTGAATAAGAGAGAGGGGGAGGGAGAGAGAGAGAATAGAATCAAAGTCATTATTACAAAAGTGAGTAAATTTAAAATACTTTTAAAAGGTTTAAAATTGAAAAGTTCACGTGACAAATTAAGAGAGTGTCCACCTAGGCGGTGACGTGACAACATCATTGTTCAAGCAATCTCATCGTCATCACCATGAAAAGCAGTCCCCCTCCCCCCCCCCCCCCCCCAAAAAAAATATATTTTAGTGCTCCCTATATGATTTTTAGTTCTCACAATTTCACACCCTCTGATCAACCTTTGTAAACTCAGATTCGCCAAACATCACCAAATCGTAATATCCATCGTACCCATTAGCATGTGTGGGTGGGGTGGGTGATGTAGATTGCTAAAAGGGGTGAAATCGCACTAAAGATAAAGTAAGTGAGTCATTAGGGGAACGGAGGAATTTTGTGTAACTTTGTAATCGTGGCGACTGCGTGGTGAGGTTGTTGTGTGGATTTTTATGGTAGACGAAGAAAGTGATGGTCAAAGCAAAAAGGAGAGAGAGGGTACAAATCGCATTCGGGTAAATATTGCCATAAAAATTCATTGAAATTGAAATGTTTTGATTAGATTTGAAGGTATCCAAGAAAATTTAGCATTTGGTTGATTATTTTGACTTTAATCCATATTTTAAATTGTTTTGCTCAAATACCCTTCTAGTTATGGTATGTAAACTACACATGCTAAATCCCATCCATTTTTCTAACGGCCATTCTGTTTTAAACCATATTGCGATCTTATGTAACCCGAAGGTTAGTTGCTCAATTTTAAATCCCACCATCTTATTTGCCAAAATGTGCAAACCCTCAGGGGGTTAGATGCGATCTATTCAACTATCAATTTGATCCTTCATCTTTTGTCCAAAATTCTAAAAGATCATTCAGCTTGACTATTATGCGTTGTTAGCCCTCAAAATGAGCCTCCGTCTCATTTTAGTTCTCCCAATAACAACAATGTTAAAACTCACCATTAGAGAATAAGATGGCTGTTTTGTATAACATGACTTGGCAAAGTGGGATTCAACAATCAAAGTTCAAGGACTTCTTAAAATTTTGGCATGAAAATAAAGGATCAATTGATATTAGCATTCTCTTCTTCTTTTTCGCAATGTATAATTGAGTAAATTATTAAATGGTCATCCTTATTTCATCTTTATTGTCCTTATCCTTTGAAACTGGTCAGGTTCGTCCTTAAAAAAACTTTCGATGTTATGGTTGATCCTTTTCGTCAATGTAGTCCTACAGGCTACAGGTCAGGTTTGAAAAGGGCAAGATTACAGCTTTAAGGACATGACTCGAGAAAGAAATGTCTGAAGAGAGAGAAAGGAAGTTTCAAGTTAAGAAAGTTACAACTTTGATCCACTTGACTTAGCGGTCTTAACTGTTGGAAAGGACAAATATAAACATAGAAACTTTTATCGAGGGCAAATCTCACCATATCAAAGGGACAACGACCAACTAGAAACAAAGATAAAAGGAGGGAGGCAATTTTTAGCAATTTACACTAAATCATGTAATTAATACAGGACACCTGGAATACTAAATGGAAACTTCAAAAAGCTCCTAACTTTGCAACTTTATTTGACTTGCCATACTTGCCACTTGATCTGGATTTTCAAAATCCAACAGTAGTAATATTTATCGTTACTGCTTTCCTCCAAGGTCATGTTGGCCAGCTCCAGGGTCAAGCATCTGGTGTTGTTTGTACTCTTTTTCTAGTACTTTTTGTACTCTGTTTCCAGAGCCAAACATTAGTTTGTGTTCTTTTGCTTGTGCTTCAATGTTTTTAATTAATGAAATATCCGTTTGACCAAAAATAAAAATAGAAAAAGTTCATAATTTGAAAGAGAAGCAAGGCTAAATCTATATCTATCTAGGAATGGGCTTATTCTAAGACGACATTTCTTTGTTTATGTTAGTTTTTTCCTTTGTTAACCCTTTTGCTTTAAACGACATGTCAGTGTTGCTTTTTTGTTTTTTGCCTTTTTGTTTGGTTTACCTTTTCAAATGCCAAAGTTGGCATGAAACATAACACCAATATAAGTGGGATGTGTTGAAATAAAAGAGAGAAAAACGTAAAATCTATTTGATTAGTTGAATTTCAAATGGTAAAAAGGAATTCAAGTAAAATTGAATAAGAGAGAGGGAGGGAGGAGAGAGAGAGAGAGAGAGAGAGAGAGAGAGAGAGAGAAGAATCAAGTCATTATTATAAAGGTGAGTAAATTTAAAATACTTTTAAAAGGTTTAAAATATGAAAGTTCACATGACAAATTAAGAGAGTGTCCACCTAGGCAATGACGTGACAACACTATAGTTCAAACAATCTCATCGTCATCACCACGAAAAGCGATCCCCCCCCCCCCCCCCCAAAAAAAAAGATTTTAGTGCTCCCTATATGATTTTTAGTTCCCACAATTTCACGCCCTCTAATCAACCTTTGTAAACTCAGATTTGTCAAACATCACCAGACCGTAATATCCATCGTACCCGTTAGCATGTGTGGGTAGGGCGAGTGATGAAGATTGCTAAAAGGGGTGAAATCGCACTAAAGATAAAGTAAGTGAGTCATTAGGGGAACGGAGGAATTTTGTGTAACTTTGTAATCGTGGCGACTGCGTGGAGAGGTTGTTGTGTGGATTTTTATGGCAGACGAAGAAAGTGATGGTCAAAGCAAAAAGGAGAGAGAGGGTACAAATCGCATTCGGGTAAATATTGCCATAAAAATTCATTGAAATTGAAATGTTTTGATTAGATTTGAAGGTATCCAAGAAAATTTAGACATTTGGCTAATTATTTTGACTTTAATCCATATTTTAAATTGTTTTGCTCAAATACCCTTCTAGTTATGGTATGTAAACTACACATGCTAAATCCAATCCATTTTTTCTAACGGCCATTCTGTTTTAAACCATATTGCGATCTTATGTAACCCGAAGGTTAGTTGCTCAATTTTAAATCCCACCATCTTATTTGCCAAAATGTGCAAACCCTCAGGGGGTTAGATGCGATCTATTCAACTATCAATTTGATCCTTCATCTTTTGTCCAAAATTCTAAAAGATCATTCAGCTTGACTATTAAGCGTCGTTAGCCCTAAAAATGAGGCTCCGTCTCATTTTAGTTCTCCCAATAACAACAACGTAAAAACTCACCATTAGAGAATGAGATGGCTGTTTTGTATAACATGACTTGGCAAAGTGGGATTCAACAATTGAAGTTCAAGGACCTCTTAAAACTCACCATTTCAGCTCCAGGGTCAAGTATCTGGTGTTAACCCATTACACGCACCGACGCATACAGCCTCACACGCGCACGGGCGCGCGCACACACACACACACACATGCATACACACAAAATTAATCACGCACGCACAATACACATACTTGCCACGCTGCTGCATATATTAGGTCTCAAGCATCATTATCCCACCCAATAGCGTCGTTGAGGGAGAAAGAAATCAAATGTTAAATTTTTTACTAATTGTGCTGGTGCGCCCACGTAGTGGATTGTGTTTGTGTGTGAGTGTGCGCAACTGATTTTGTACGTGTTGTGTGTGTGTGTAGGTGATTGTGTGTTTATATGTGTGTGCATGATTGATTTTTTTGTCTATGTGTGTGACAATTTATGTTTTTTTTTTTTTTTTGTGGTGTGTATGAATCTAATTGGTTGTGGTGGCAAAGGTGGGTGGGGAGGCTTGGGTGGGGTGTCGTGGGGTGCGATGGTCAATGGTACCATAGGCTAGTTGGGCAATGTAAGGAGCAGTAGAGAAAAGAAGTAAAAGGTCAACACAAACTTAAAATAATCCAAAAGTGACATATTTGCTCCTGATATAAGGAATCAAAGGACCTATGAGTGCCTGCAATTAACAGAATGACCCAATTGAGCTTAGTTGAAGGAATTCAGTGGTCACTTGATATAAATCGAAGTCCAATAAGTAAAATAAGATTTGCATTATAGTTGAGTGCTCAACAATGTATTTAACTCTTGATTTGTTGAATATCATCTTGTCATGTCATATCCTACTCATCATTTTTAGTATTATGTCAATAGAATACCATGAGTTCTCACGCTGTTATTACCAGAAGGACTAACCGATAAGTTTAAGGACAAATGGTACACAAATTTTGAATTCAAAGGCCTTTTCAAAATTTGGACCAAGGATAAGGGACCAAAATTATTATTTACATTATAACTCAGTGACAAATTTTTTGTTTTTTTTGTTGCTAAAGACCCTTTAGCGATTTTAACAGGAGAGAAAGGATTCATTTCGGAACAAAATCAGGCATCATAATTATAATGCCCCATGAAATTTCTATAATTGCGTAAAGTGACCTGTGTGTCTTACTCCGAACTTCACACTAGTATATGCTCTTTGAAAGTAAAAGTCAATACTTGGATTTAACTTTTTGTCCTTAGATAGAAAGACCAAATGTTACTTATATATTAAGAGTAGCTACGATAGTTTTGGAAAGGGGTGACTAATATGCATTAGCTAAGTGTTCACGGCAAGTATTCGTAACGGACGAAAGAAAATTACAGTTTATATTATACGTTTATTTTAGGACGGAGAGAGAAGTATTATCATTATAGTACATTTTTTGAAAAGAAAATCAGGCACGCCTTACTTGCAAGTCCAACAAGAAATAGGTGTTTTCTAATCAAATTTATAATTTGTTTGTTTCTCTGCCTATGCTCTTCTTTCTATTGCATGCTTAGCTTTGTTATAGTTCCTGAATTTGTTATATTTCTATTTCTTCATCTTTTGCTTCAACATTGTCCCTTTTGGTAAATAACAGAAAATATAAAACAAAACACATCCTCGAGTGAACTAAGCTAATAGCATCGCTCACACCGAGCAATTCGAGCTTTGCAGTGGTTGAGCCAAGTATATATACGCGAGTTGGTGCTGTTTGTCATTGAGTGTGGTGTTGGCAATGTTGGTGGTTTGGTGCTCTTTAGTGATACGTGTTGGTGATGAAGATTGAAGGAAGGAAGGAACATAAATGCTTCCAACAAAAGTTCAAAGGTAGATTCCGAAAAAAAAAAACTGAAAACGAAGTATAAGGATAAAGAATCGGGCTCAAGGCCTTTTCCACTAATTCTACTGGAAATGTGCAACCACATAACACATTCTTTGTTGTTACTGTGGGGTCCTGAAGCACAAACCGCAGCAGTTTCTACTCCTGCTAATAGTTTAGTCCTTTACTTTCCCACGACAGCAGTACAAGGGTATTGGTACTAGACATAAATGATAATCCTCTAAGCTACCAACAAATGAACTATACCATTAAAATGAAGTTTTCAAAAATAGCTTAATTTTAAAAACTGGTTTATAAAACTGAAGGGAAAAAAAAAACTAAAATTGTTTGTCAAACGCCAATATTTTTTTTTTCAGTTTCGGAAAATGAACAAAAAAACTGTTTCAAATGTTATTATAGTTAAGTTGCGGCACGCAGTTAACAACTTGGCGCCATGCAGCTCAAGGAGAGCAGTCGAAGAGATTGGACTCGAGGGGAGCTATGGATGTGATGAGTTCCTATTACCTTAAGCTTTTAGGTCAAATTACCCAATAATTTATTCGACAATAAGTGAGTACGATACTGTAATGCCGATAAATCATGTAAGATTGGATAATCGAGGGGAGCTATGGACGTGATGAGTACCTATTACCTTAAGCTTTTAGGTCAAATTACCCAATAATTTATCCGACAATAAGTGAGTACGATACTGTAATGCCGATAAATCATGTAAGATTGGATAATCGAGGGGAGCTATGGATGTGATGAATTCCTATTACCTTAAGCTTTTAGGTCAAATTACCCGATAATTTATCCGACAATGAGTATGATAACCTAATGCCGATACATCGGGAAACCCTTCTATGTGAACTTTGTCTGTCGTTCCTAGCCCTAAGAAAATTTTGGTGGTTTAACAAGGTGTAATCACAGACTAACTTTTAATGGATCAAGCATTTTAACAAAACATGCGCTCTGTTTTTAGTATGAGAACAATGAGGCCTTATAGCTTAACCAAGCCACATCCTTTATGGATTCAATATCCTTTTAATATTTCGATAAGAAGAGACAAGGGTATGGTTTTATACAAGGATGTTCTATATATTTTTGCATTGCGCAGAAACCAAAAGAAGAAGGGAGAAGCAAAGAGTACTGTCACTTATAGAGATCAGAAGTGTGGTGCACGAGCAACTCTTTCTTTATCAACTCTAAGATGTCCAAGACCTGCATGTCAAACGAAACCATTACATCAAATGCAAAAGGCAGTACCAAACAGCCAGTTTTCATACCAATGCACAACATAAAAAGCTTGCTCACTTTAAAGTAGCGCGACAAAACCGGTGAATACTGATTCAGTATCAAGTATATCTTTTCTAGTAGGCTTACAAGTCCATCAACTTGATCCCCCAGCAAATCAACCTACAAATATTAGTGGAATCAAGAAGATTTGAAGCAAACGGGATTGACAAGTAAAACTACTGTGCTTTAGAACTGTATATAGCAAACCTCAGTTTCAGCCAACTGGAGATTATGGCATCTTCTCAGAAAGGCCTTCTTGTATAGCAATTTTCTCTTTCTCATTGAGACGGTAAGTTGGACAAGTGGATCTAGTTGATGCTGTACTTGTTCTAACCTGAAAGACGGTAGCAAAGCAGCTGATCAGTCTGGCCTTGTCTTGAATTTCCTTCCTTTTTAATTTCTTTTGTTTGCTTTCTTTCTGGGAAGAAAGTACATTGTTGTTGCTATCTAATTCGTAGTATGCAGATAAATAATCACAATAAAACATGTCCAAGGACTGAATGTATGCATGTTATATAAGAATAAAAACAGATTATGCATCAAATAATGCTTGATTCTCTAGAAAAGGGAAGAAAAGAAAGATACAACTACTGATGCTTAGTCTTACATTCATGAATCCAACTGATAAGAGACCATGATGGTCTTGCAACCACAGACTCATAACTGATCTCAACCCTCCAGAATAATTACATAGAAAAAATAAGGTAAAATAGCTATGTTGGAAAGTTGAGTACCTCAAACATTTCTCAGCTAATGTCTCTTCTACCATGTGCTCAAAGTCGCTTAGAGATTTCTGAAATTTAATGAGAAGTGAAAATCCAGAATCGAAAAGGCTTGACTGTACCAATTGAGTGTCCTTTGGTTCTAAAGAGGATTGGTCTTTTTCATGAATAGCCTGCAAACCAGAATTTACATTATTTTCAGCATTTTCTAAAAGGTTGATGGGTGCGCCTGTACTACATGTTAACTCCTTCAATAATTCCCTGCTTGAACCCAACTGCAGCAAAGCCTTTTCTAGTTTGTTACTGACTGAACTGAAAGTCCTTTCATCCTCAGTTCTGAGCGATTTAATCATGTCAGTTTCATCCGATTCTTCACTTTTTAAGATCACATGGCCATCCTGTGGACTGTGTTCCTTTATATCAAAAGTTGCCTCTAGCATCAGATCCTTCTCCACTTCAAAACTTTTTAACAGCGAATCTAGTTTCTGTATAAAGTTCTCATCTCCATTACATTTTGAACTCTTATCCAGCAGATTCCCAGAAGGTAATTCTTCGGGTAAACATTTTTCACTAAGGGACTCAGTTTTGCATGGATGTAATCTGACATCTTTAATAGTCTCAGCAATGATAAACTGGTATATATCTTGTCCGATGACATTCTCGATGTCATAAGCACGCTTTTCTGCATACCATGCCCTCACCATTTCTCTGAAGAAAACCATGTATACATCCTCCTTTAATAGGCTTTCTATGGTTTCTCCACCAGCTACCTCTTGATGTTGGCTTAGTTCAAAACTGGCTGTGCTTTCGACGGATCTAGCATGCCTTCCAGTTTTTTCGTTCCATTCTTTAACCATTTCGCATAAGAAGACTTCATGTACATCCACCCGTAATGAGTTCTCCAAGTAGTGTAAAAATCTATTTGATGAGGTTGAGTCTTTCTCATAACCTTCATCCCTGTAATCTTGATGCTCTCCTGATGCAAAGCGACAAAAATCCTTGACCGTCTCCCTACAAACAATGCAATAAACTTCTTGTCTTACCTGGATTTTCATGCATTTGTGTTCCAAATTGAGACTCCATCCGTTCACCAGTTCCCTGAGGTACTGTATGCTTATATTTTCCCTTATTAAGCTCTCAACATCATAATCATCTAACTCAAGGTAAAAGTCTTTCACTAAACCTCGAAACAGAACAAGGTAAGTCTCTTCTAATGCTTTGGTTTCCAACTTCAAGTCCTCAATACCTTGTCTTAGTTTCTGTACCTCATCTTGGAAACCTAGATTGCAGCAAATACGTTGTCTCTCTTTTGCTATGTTCTTTTCTCTAGAACTAGCTTGATCACAAACACCGTGGTCGGCTCCCAATTTATCCTTCCATTTGATAACATCGTCTAGTCTTGCAATAACGTCCTGTATCCTTCTTTCAAGGCCATCGGGGTCCTTCTCTCTCTTGCCATATGATTCCCCCTTATGTCGGAGTACTTCTTTCTTACGCCTATGCAACTCTTCACATTGTCTGCGGATAATGGACTCGTGATTCTTTATCATCTTAGCGACATAGTGGCTTCTATCCTCAGTTGCATCATCTTTGGCTAGCTCTTCCATATGATCTACATCTGGTAAAGGCTCACTAGTTGTCCTTCGCATACTGGATGAAGCTGTTGAATTATCCTGGCTTCTCTCAATGCTTTTTCCTTGAACCTCATTTTGACAAGTAAGACCCTCAAGTTCACTGCGCAATTTGATCAACTCTGACCAGCGTTCGTTTGTCATGGCAGTATGGACACCAGTTTCCCTCTTTATACATTCTTCTTCAAATTTTCTCTCGAGGTCGCTCATGAAGCCTTTGAGCAAGATTGATATGATTTCCTTTTCGACTGCCCCCCTCCATTGTTTCTCTAGAGGGCGCACCTCAGCAATCCGCATCCTCCCAAAAGCAAGCTCCAATGTGCCTTTCAGAATGTCTATGTCAGAACTCATCTGTTTAATCACTATGTTCTGTTCTGGCCTTAACGAATCACCCAACGGATTGATCTCAGGACCCATATATCTCTCCTCGTCTAATGGACTATATGATTCATCCTCGAGCCTTTGTTTGATATTCAAGACCTGTTGATCCACAGAGTTTTTAAGGTCACAAAAATTGCCTTCGCCCTCTTTAGCTAATTCATCCCCATTGGCGTGATTGGCTACAAGGAAATCCTGGATTTCCTCGGATTTCGTTCTTTCACGCTCAAGATTGGCGCGCAAAGAAACCAATTCCCTTTCTTTCAACTCCAATGCCTGCCTAAGCTTAAACTCGGTTTCCAGTCTCTCCATTAGTTCTTTATCTTTCTCAACGATGGACACCTTCATTTCGTCTAGTCGGCCTTGAAGGAGGTCATGGAGTTCCATCAAATCGGAGAGCATCTTTTCCCGGCTGGTTTCCGAGATTCTTTCGTCAGTTTCTTCTTGAATCAAATCCAAGCTTCCCTCTATCTGGATTATCGCCAACTCGTAGAACTTTGATCTTTCATGTAAGCACTCAATTGGGCCTTCTTGAGAGTATTGCACTTTCTCATGTGCTTTATCCATGGCAGACCTTAAGAGTCTCATCATTATTGAGTCAGACTTGTATCTGCAATCCATTTCACCAATATATTGATCCATCTCTACAGGATGGGAATACAGGTATTGAGCAATTTAAGTAGCACTACTGATGACTTTAGAGCACAAACTAGCTGCCAACTTAATAACTTGAAAACAATGAGAAATTTGTTCAGGTGATTTGTGGGTGTGGGTGTGTCCCCGAGAGAGAGGGAATTGTTCCTTTTCTTCTCCAGAAAAGTTGGAAGCTGAATAGACCTGATGTTTCAAGGTATTACAAGGACCAGATAGTGGCCGCTTTGTCATGAATACAGTTACAAGTAGCTTTTTGTTAGTTAGAGAACTAAATTTTGGTCCCAAAAGAAAAAAAAAAAAGAGAAAAAAGATTAGGCTGGCCCAGCATGTCAAAAATTACGGATTCTACGCGTGGGTACAGTAATGTCAAGTGGTGGAGCAAAGGACGAGAGTTGGAAGATACTCCCTTCGAACTTTGGATCGCTTTGATCCTGCTTTGGGAGGCTCCTCTTCAACTTTTGGAACTCCGATGTAAACCGCGACAGTACCGTAAACTGTCAACAAATGAGGCCCATGACTCTCGCCTCTGTATCAGTGGGTGCAAGGGACCTGATGCCATTACTTGCATCTTTTCATTTCTGGCTCTCTCTCAAATACACAGTTAGTCTCTATGTTTACTTTGTTTTTTTTTTCAAAACCATATTGGCCATTTTCTAGGACCATCCGTTTGGATATTTGTCTTAGATGTTCAAGAGATACTCGTTCGGGTATTGCCTTAGGTTATAATGGTTAGTTTAATCGATAAAAACTTGCTTACAAGTAAAAAAAAAAGGAGTAGAAGAAGAAAAATGCCTATTCTTTCACATTAATGTGGGACACCATCCTAATCTTGTCTCCACGACTGATTTTATGAGGATTTTTGGTACTTAGATCTTGACTTTGCCATGATTTTATGCATCATTTTAATGAGAAGGGTGACCAATAATGTTCCGTCTCTCTCGAGCTTATTGCTCTAGATACTGATTTGCACCAAAAAGTAAATAAATAAATTAGTTTGTCGCTCTTGTTCTCGTGCTTTCACTTTTATAGTTGCCCAGTTTAAGAATTCATTTGAGCTAAATATTAATACTTCTCAGATTTGTATTTCATGAAAGAAGGGTGTCAAAGTTTGTTCCGATACCAATTCATGTATAACATAACCATTCGTAGAACTTAGAACTACTGATATTAAAAATTTCTCGATTGATGTCCTGATCGTAGGAGAATGCCCACAACTCCCATAAAGCATGCATTTCGTAATCGTGAAAAATGAAATGTCAAGAAGTATTGCCAATGGTTTCCACAAAAATGCCCCTAAGCGTGTGTAGCAATTATTAATTATTTTTGTTATAGGATTGTAGGCATGTTTGGACGACCCAAGTCGTAGTCATAGCTATTCGATCTTATATTTGTTCTCTTGCTACCATTGATGCTATGAGTCACCTTGACATGTACAAAAAATAACCGTCCCATTATAAAACCCAAAAAAAATTAAGATATCTATTGAAAAAATCATTTTTTTTCTATTTTGAAACCTGTACATCTGAAAATCATTTGATTTTCCTACATTACTTTATTGGAGTGTTCAATTATATGTTGTGTATGTGTGTGTGGCATTGCCCTTATTGACAAAAGATTGTCCGAAACCATGCTGTTTTGGACGCATTGGACATAAATTACCTTACGGGCTTATCCTACCGTTACATCAAAAGAGCATTCAATTCTTGTGACCTACATGTCCAACCATTTTGTTGTTTAAAAATGAGTAGGAGAGACAAGGATGATCTACCAAGGTAATGCCAGAGTCGTATTCACTCTACAAAACCACGAATGTGGACCAATCGATGTCGAACATGATACCGCGATGCGAAGTATTGAAAAACTGACACAAGACGGTACATAGTTTGACGAGGTAATTTTTCTTCTTGGTTCTCCCTTATCCTACCATATCCGCAGTTTTAATCACAGCACGCCAATCACAGTCAAAAAGATTATGAAATGTGTGTTTCGAAGTAAATATGTTGTGAACATCTATTTTGTTTTGTTTGTTACAACTTACATCTTAATTTGTAGCCGCAACTTGAGAGATGTGCTCTCGCCCGGTGAAGCAAATTGTTTTTACAATTGGATGAAGTAAATATTAACATCGCTGCTGCAATAACCAAAAACAGCTACAATAACCACCTCTATCCAATTTAAGAACCCCTATAGAAAGTTTTGCCGATGAATTTTAGTAGCAACAATTATCTCTCTCTCTATCTCTAAGTTAACGAAGACTTCGACGAAAGAGGACAAAATCATTTATAGCGTTAGTTAGACATCACTAAAACTATTACAATATCTGTATTAAAAAAAATTGTTTTCATCATGTGCGAAATACATAGGAGCATTATATTATAATTATTAAAAGACTAAACTATGTAGATAGTATATTTTCACCTCATCCTAGTTGCTGTGTTAATAATTATATCTAAAATACGTTTTCAGTAAAAAAAAAAAAAAGGTGAAAAATGCATGTGAGGGTGCAAATAGTATTTTTTATCACTTGGTAAGAATGTTATTATATTGCTCTTGATCCAATGTACAAATAAACATCTTGAAATGTTAGCTATTTAAAAAGACGAAACTTTTCTTTTTGAGATTTAAGTAACATGAAAACTGATTATCTAACTTTTTTTAGACATGTTGAAACGATTACAACAATTATCGTGCTACCACGTAACACGTAATGGGTTCGAAAACATACCGTACGAAGTCTTCGAAAATTCCGACGTAGGATCCTTGTTGTTACGAGCCTCCAACACGCTTGATCTTTTTCGCAGGTACGAAAACGGCTACTAGAGTCGAGTTCTTCGTCCACGAACCAAATCCTAGAGCTTGGTGATTGCTCTAGAGAGAGTGCTATAGAGAGGGATTATTGCTATGACTTCCTTTTTTTATTGGGATATCTCTAGCCTTTATATAGAGATACAATTAGAGACTGGCTTTACCTCCAACTCTTAGGAGATAAAGATGTATTTACCTCAAACACTTAGGAGATAAATATCCTCTAATTAACTGTAATTATCCAGACTAACAAATACACATTATCTGTTAGTGGGCGGATAATGGGTCCATTGACCCAATTTATTAACAGCTCCCACTCGCCCACACACAGGGCAAATAAATCGTAGTCCCTCTTTATCTCTCGTCCACTCATCTCCTCATACAGGAAATGGAACGTGCGACCTACGAGAAAGGATGTCCAGTTGAGGAGTATTGTATTAAGTTATCACCAAACTAACACAATACATCACTCCAATAAATCTCGTATGTACCCCAGATAGTTCAACTACACCAGATTAAACACTCTCAAATCCCTCATAATGAGCAGTGTTAAACCTCTCATATGTTATGTATTCATGACTCATATCGAAACGAAAATCGACAAAGTCGCCCGGGCTATGAATCACACAACATGATGTAATATTGAACTTTCTTCCCAAAGCCCTCATGTCATTCCAATTAGACCCAACCGCTTTCCTAGACATGCCCCGCGAGACCGCATCATCCATGATCCAAGGGTACATGCTAAAGTAGCGACATTGAGTATCCTCTTCATGACATAGTCTAAGGTGAAAAGGGTACCATATATGATCAAAAATTTTGATCCAAGTGGCTCACACAGTGACGAAGCAGGGATTCATTCGTCACTCCCACTGTCGGTCTGCATTTAGCACATGCAGTATGATTTGCATGCTATGGCGTAACCCGCAAGGGCGTGTCACATAAATGTATAATAAATACGCCATACGAATCTAAGTCTAGTCGCTGTACAAGCGCCTAACCTGAGTTTTTCAGCCCAGTCACTCTCATAGTGCCTGCCTGAAATCTCACATTCGGCTGTAAACAGGCTACATAGAGTTGTGGAGATACTCTATGATCGACCTACATTTATTAGGTCTCATCTTAGCTCCAACTAAGGCGACATGTTTGCTTTATAAGCTGTATCATCTTATTCGCCCACTTGGCGCTTAAGACAATTATGTCTCATCTTGCTCGCTATCTTAGCGCCAAGGTGAATTACCCGTGTGAGTGGGTCAATTCGAGCCTGGTGACACTCTCAACAAGGATGTATATGTAATCACAAAGATTATCCATTCATTCCAAAATAAACTCAAATCAAGGAATGAAAATTTAATATAATAAATGTCAAGTACATAAGATGCCATAAACATGTCAAAACCTACGGAGTCCCATACTCCTAATGTGAGAAAGGAAAACATCTCTAGCAATGGGCTTGGTCAAAGGATCAGCCACCATTCTGCCAGTAGGTATATGTTTCATGGACACCTCTCCTTGCGCAACTAAAGTTCTAATGAAGTGATAACGAAGGCCTATGTGTTTGGCCTTCCCATGATATTTGGGGTCCTTTACAAAATCTAGGGCAGCTGTATTGTCACAGTGAACAGTGACAGCCTCATCTGCATGAGCTGTAACCCCTAAAGCCTGTAAGAATGACCTCAACCAAACAGCTTCCTGGACTGCTGCTGAACAAGCAACATACTCCGACTCCATCGTGGATAGGGCGATGCAAGTCTGTTTCTTGCTGCACCAAGAGATAGCTCCACCTCCTAGTATGAATGCATAACCTGAAGTGGATCTGCGCTCATCTCTATCACCACCCCAATCAGCATCGCTGTATCCTCTCAGTCTCAAGTCTCCACCATGATAACACAGGACGAGATCAGCGGTTCCACGCAAGTATCGAAGGATCCTCTTCACCGCATTCCAATGAGCGGGTCCAGGATTACTCTGATAACGACTCACCATTCCAACGGCATAGCAGATGTCTGGACGCGTACACAACATAGCGTACATCAGACTTCCTACTGCAGCCGCGTAAGGCACTTTGGACATCCGATTCTTTTCCTCATCATTCTTTGGGCATTGGTCTGTGGTTAAAGTACACGCCTTGTCCATTGGAGTGTCTATGGGTTTTGAGTTATGCATACGAAATCGTTCAATGACTTTCTTGATGTATGTCTCTTGAGACAAACCGAGAAGTCTCTTTGGACGATCACGTATGATTTTAACCCCGAGCACATAATTAGCTTCTCCCATGTCCTTCATCTCAAAAGTTGAGGACAACCACTGCTTAGTGGCGACAATGGAACTCATGTCATTTCCAGCTAAAAGAATGTCATCCACATACAAAGAAAGGATTAGAATATTTTTCTTGGATCGTTTTACGTAAACGCAATGGTCTTGTTCAATCATTTCAAAACCTATAGAGGTAATGGCATGATGAAACCTAAAGTACCACTGCCTAGACGATTGTTTGAGACCATATATAGAACGTTTGAGACGGCAAACTTTGCGCTCATGTCCTTTGACTTCAAAACCCTCGGGTTGAGCCATATAAATCTCTTCGTCTAGTTCTCCATTGAGAAACGCAGTCTTAACATCCATATGAAAAAGTTCTAAATCCTGCTGGGCGACAATAGCTAGGATCAGACGAATTGAAGCAAATCTCACCACTGGGGAGAAAGTATCTTCATAGTCCACACCCCGCAGTTGGGTATAGCCTTTCGCCACAAGACGTGCCTTATACTTGTCGATTAACCCATCTACCTTGCGTTTGACTTTAAAAACCCACTTGTTTCCAATAGTCTTGCGCCCTGGCGGAAGGTCAATCAACTCCCAGACTCGATTCTTTTCCATTGAGCTTAACTCATCCTTCATTGCAGCCATCCACTCATTTCTAGCAGATGAAGATAAGGCTTCTTCCACAGAAGTAGGCTCGTCCTCATCATTTGGAGTGCACATAAGAATTTCACCGTCAATCTCAAAACGACGACGTGGAACTCTTCCTCGTGCACCTCTGCGCAGTTGAGAATCTTGTTGACCTGATGGTCCTTGTGGTGTGCTCCCACTGTCTGGGATACTCCCACTAGGTTGAAGGTCACTTACACTATCTTCAGCGACAACCGGATGAGGAACTAATTCCCCACCTTCGCTTGAAGATGGTAAAGTGGGTTCAACCTCCTCTAACTCATAGAGGTCAAGATTCTTACTCGCATCTCCAATGCTAGGAAAATCACTCTCTATGAAATCGACATCACGAGACTCTATTTCAGTCCTTCCACCATTTGGATGTTCACCATACATTACATAACCTTTAGAGTTTTCAGAATACCTTAGAAAGATACTCTTCTTTGCTCTAGGCCCTAGTTTCCCATACTTATGAGAAGTACTGTGAACATAACCTGCTGAGCCCCATGGGCGCAAGTTATCCAAATTTGGCTTTTGGTCATTCCAAAGCTCATAAGGGGTGGATTTGACTGACTGTGAAGGCACACGATTAAGTATATAGGCTGCAGTCAAAAGGGCATCCCCCCAAAAAGATATAGGAAGGTTTGCTTGCGCCATCATAGACCTAACCATGTCTAACAATGTTCTATTCCTTCTTTCCGCAACACCATTTTGTTGTGGAGTATTAGGAATAGTAAGTTGCCTGCGTATCCCCTTTTCCTCACAAAACTTCTTGAAGTGATCTGACAAATATTCGCGTCCTCGGTCAGTGCGAAGAGTTTTTAAATTCTTCTCTTCTGATTCTCAACCTCAGCTACAAAGCGTTTGAAACAGTCCAAAGCTTCATAGCGGTGAGATATCAGATACACATAACCATATCGCGTATAATCGTCTATCAGTGTAAGGAAATAAGAGGCGCCATGGCGTGCCTTTACACTCATAGGTCCGCATATATCAGAGTGAACTAGCTCAAGTGGTTGAGTTGCTCTCACAGCCTTTCCAAAAGGCTTCCTGCATGCTTTACCGGCCAAACAAGCCTCACAAGTTTGTAGATTGACTTTTGCGAGTGGGCCTAAAAGGCCTTCTCTAGCCAAACGAGTCATTCTATCTTGGCCTATGTGGCCCAGTCTTGCATGCCAGGTGGTAGAATCATTCACAATATTATCATTCACCACATAAGAATAAGAAGACTGAGAATCAATTAAATCCAATTGAAAAAGACTATCCATGCGAAAACCATGTCCGAACAAAACATCATCCAAAAAAATGTCCAACTTATTACCCCTAAAAATAAAGGAAAAACCACTGTCTAATAAAGCAGTAACTGAAAGTAGATTAAGCCGAACTGTGGGTGCATATCGCACATCCTCTAGAATCAATGTGCGCCCAGTGCGCAACTTGAGCTGGTAAGAACCAACCCCTAGCACCTCTTCGGAACTATTGTTTCCCATGAAGATATGTTTGCTACCCGCTGGAATCCGGTGATAATCTACGAACCCCTCTCGATCACGTGCTACATGTTTTGTTGCACCTGTATCCACAAACCACACAGGTTGGGAATGAGCAACCATCACATGTGAGGAAACATATAACTGAGAGAGAGATTCTGAAAGTACCTTCTTCGGCTCAGTGCAATCACGAGCGAAGTGTCCTTTCTGTTGACAGTTGAAGCATTTAACTTTAGACAGATCCTTTTTCCCACCACGTTTTCCTCTCTTGCGTTTCTTCATTTTTCCTTCCTTTGGCGCAGAAGTGCTAGCCTCGCCTTTCTTACCTTTCTTACTTTGTCTTTCGCGCTTGCCATTTGCATTGCGCGATCCCCCTTGGGCGACATAAGCAAGGGTCTTGTCAGTATCTCGAGTCTCGTCCTCAAGGATGACATGCTGTGAAACATCAGAAAAGTTCTTGATGTTTTCACTGTGGGTCAATATCTGTTTCATATTGGCCCATGAGGCAGGAAGGGACCTTATGACAGCTCTGACTTGCTGCTCATCTGTGAGCGCATGGCCAGCATCCCTTAGCTTACCAATCATATTGGACATCATCCTTAGATGTTCACTCATGGTATGTTTAGGGTCTTTTGTGTACTCCTCAAACTTAATCACAAGGCTACGAAGCCGCGTAGTTGAGGTTCCACCAAAAGAAAACTTGAGCTGATCCCATAAAGCTTTGCAAGTTGGAAGTTCATCATACTGCCCAATTAGATCATTTTGCAAGCTGCTCAACAAGGTGTAGCGCGCACTACGATCTTTCTGATTCCATTTCTGGTAGGCAGTGTGGTCTCTTAGGGGTTGCGCCTCAGTTGGCGCGACCATCTCCTTGGTCAAGTGCTCCTCGAGCTCTTGTTCGTTCAGCATGAATTTCATCTTTTTGTGCCAAACGTCATAATTATCTCCGTTAAGTTTCTCACCCTTAACGAGATCAGCTATGACATTCTTGGTGGCCATTATATTCACTACATTAGATTGCGCAAGGAAAAGACATTAATTATACATCCTTCTATTTATTTCAAAAAATTCAAATGAAAAACATAATCCTTCCTCACATCATGAAATCGAAAATCTGCTAAGCTCGTAATCATCTCCCATGTATGTGAGTTGGGAAAAATATTTTTCAAGTAATTTTTCGCAATAAATTTCATCATCATATAAGCCACAATATAATAAATCATCCACATGATAATTTAGAACAATATAAAATTGCACCATGCAATTAAATTTGCAAGGACTCCATTGAGCCCTATTGGCATTCTAATAACTTATGCTAAGAAAATTCTGGTTTGAATAATGTGCGTGCGAAATTACATCCCCGTACAAGGCTTTCTCGAAATATACAGGGAAATAGCAGAATACAACATCTTTGAGAATCCTACTACAAACTACTCCAATAAAACAAATGGAGATGCCGCACAGCACATTATTCTCAAAAGAATTTTCTTAAAACAAGAGTAAACACATTAAACATAAGTTTCTTTAGAATGCCAATCTAATATCCATCCATTTAACCTAAAACTAGCATACTCAAATAAGAAGTTAAAGGGTAATAAAATGGATGAATAGGCCACATTCTCCTCCCAAGGAAAACGGGCGACAAGGCCTTGAAAATATAAATGGTTTAAAAGTGTGGATTTACCAAAAACCCAACAAATATACCTCAAAAGTATATTTAAACCATAACACAAATCAAGGCAAGCATGTAACAAATTAGACATAATTTATCTATGTCATATAACTCTCCAAAAATATTTATTGCTACTCACGAAGTGCAAAAAATAATATTTACGCATTATTCGTATTTTTGGGAACCACAAAAGTACCACAAAAATACTCACAAATGACCAAAAACTGAGAGATAAATTCTAAAAAATTGGCAAACAGTAAATTTATCCTTAATATGCCCTCTGAAATTAAATAAAAATTCTGTGTGTATAAAACAAAATTTTAAAGTTAATTTTTCATAGAAAAAGTCGTTTAAAAATTAAACAGAACACACACAGAGGGTATAAAGGTAATTCAGCACCATTGAAAATTTTCAGAAGGCATGACAAGGCTCCACTCGCCGGCGGTGACGATCACCGGCCAAAAACCAGCCTGCACGCGCCTCCACGCGCCGCCGTGCGCGTGGGACAGCGCAGAAGATTCTTGGAGCAGGCGCGTGGGAGCACGCGCGCGTGGAGCGCGTGGGCTCGTCGACGCGCCTTGCTGGCGTGAGAGCGCGTGGGCGCGTTGCGC